>PVJC01026377.1:0-24038 GCA_004026665.1 Murina feae
AGGGAAAGGTTCTCTGTTCCCCCAAATAGAAAACCTGATGATGGAATTTCCCAACAGGCATTTTTCTGTTGCACATGGAAAGGTTTATCAGTTATAAATGTTCAAACTCATCTCATGTCCCTCCCCACTGAGCTCTGGCTCCCCGTGCTAATTCTACCCAAGGAGGGGAGAGTGTATGTTCCTGGGATCTCTGGCTTAAATTTGGAATGCACTTTCCTAGAGAGAAAAAATATATATATTATTATAGTCAACATGTTTCCTAGTCAACTATTAGAAGCCTGTTTAACACAAACTTTAAAATTTTAATAGAGACATAAACCTCAGGAAATATAATAGTGCTACTTCAACATCATCAAATCTGATAATATTATAATGATTCCATGGAAAAATACATTTTAAGTCCTAAACAACTGGCTTACAAAACAGAGATTTGGAACATAATCAGTTATTATCTGTCTTCTGTTATATAATTTCTAGGGTAAATGCTTGCATTCTGAAACCCATAAAATAATTAGGCAACTGTCCCTTTAACCCTGAAGAGTATTATTCAATAGCAACAGCAATAGATTTTCTGTCATATGGAAAGGAAAAATGAGGCCATCCCATATAGTGGGTTTCAGTTTGTTGTTTAATAACAATTATGTGAAATTGCTAATCTAGTAGCATGAGTGAAACTCTCTCTGCAATGAACCTTTAATTTATAGTGAAGAAATTAAAAGTATTACTATCATCATTGCTAATTTACAGATCAGTTAACAAATAATGTATTTGCTTAACATAATACCATGCACACCGTGGGGATTCAATAATTGATGAATAGGAAACTTTGAATATTCATATTTATGATAAATGTAACCCCAAATATATACTACAAAGAAGTTTAGGGGTTTTATGCTGCATATATAACCGTTACCTAAATATGATGATGGTAATTTTCTTGGTCTTAAAGTATAATTAATTTATCTTCCATCTTCTCCTCTTCCTCTTTTTCCTCCTCCTCCTCCTTTTCTTTCTCTTCCTTCCTCCCTCTCTCTCTCTCTCTCTCTCTCTCTCTCTCTCTCTCTCTCTCTCTCTCTTAGATTTCTGATAAACAGCGAAATAATTCCAACAAATAATAAGTCACAATCACTTTTTTACTCTTCGGCATTAGAGGACAATGGCAAAGGATTATATTCCCTTTTGCCTGCAACTTTATGGCAGCCGTTGACCTATAGCAACCACAAGCAAAATTTTATCTATGTGGTTTGTCATTTTGAGGGTAGACGTGGTGTTGCACCTACCTTGAGGAATTTATTTGAGATAAATCTCACAAGCTTATGAGTTCAACTCTCTTGGCCTCAGATGTATATTTTGCCTTTCTTTTTCCTTTTTGGATCTAACAATATATTCTATTCCATTATAGAGCTCTGTATAGGTATAATATTCATATTTTAATATTTTCCTAGCCAAGGTAGACATAGTTAAGATATAATAACAAATGGCAAAGTTATGTATGTATTATGATTTTTCAAAGTACTTCTCTTTGTTGAGTCACTTGATTTGACTTCAACTGTTCGAATGATACATTATACTCAGAGATTTCCATGGATACATTCTTTTAGCAAACATTTACTAAGTTCCTGAATGGGCCGGGCACTGTCTTGAGTATTAAGAGTTGGATGAGGAAATGAGACATTCTCTGCCCTCACTGAGTTTTTAGTCTAATGGAGAAGATTGACATTAACTTAATGTTCACACAAATATTTTTTTCGTATTTCCTCGCTTTTTTAAGAACATAAGGACATCTGATAAATTACTGGTTGCTATTCAAGCAACTCCTTCTATGGTATTTTGTTATAGCAGCCTGAGTAGATAGATACACTGATCCTGCCTCACACAAGAGGATCTAATCACATAATGGTATGAATGCCAAAGGCAGAAAACATAGGACCCACCTTGGACTCTATCTACCACACTAGGTAATCCTGTAGTAGACACAATTATTTCCAATTTACTGAAGGGAAATCTCAGTAAAGGTTGGAAAAAGTCAATTAACTTATCTATTGCTATGCATTTTCTAAATGATAAAGCAGGGATTAAAATCCAGTATGGTTGGCCTCACTGCTGTATTGTCACCACACAGAATGACAAAATTGCTTGTAGGATTTCACCACTACCTGCTCTTACGAATTTCCTAATCTCTGAGTATTCAGGGTTCTCCTACTATTTCCTGAAAATCATGATACATCTAACCATGGTCATGAATATCTGATCTCCCAGGATAGCAACTTGTATTTGGACTCATTTAATGGCCTTACAAGGTGACTAACTACCTAGTGAAATAAACTAAATATTGCCAATAGCTTATTGCATCCTGCTACTCAGGTAAATATATTTGTATTGTGAAAGGACATTATGAGAAAGAATTTATGACAGATTTATATTCCTAATATAACTTTTATGTTTTTGCTTTATGGAAACCTGGTTTCCAAAGCAGTCTCTGCCAAACGCCCTCTGTGGCATTGGCAAAATAATTTAACCTCTTCACAAAGTGAGCGGAGATGACTCAGTGACCTCTCATATGCTCTCCAGCTCTGTTTTCATGTTTTTGTTTTATTCTTTCCTCTGTAACTTCCAATGAGTTCTTACAATGTAGTTGCCAAAGTTGCTTATCAAGCATTGAAGAACCTACATAACCTGGCCCAAATTTTCCGTCCAAATGTATTCAATATATTTAAGTCAAATTTTTCTACTTAGATGCCCCATGTACATTTCTTCCAAGAATGCTTTGCCTCTTCCTCGCTGCATTTCCTGACCTTTCTTCAACCCAAGAATAAGTCTCCCCATCGACCTCAGCTCCTACCCTAACGGGCTGTAAAAACTCATCTGCATATTCCGTTGGCTCTTGGATTGTCAATGTTTCCTATAAGGGCCTCCGAGTAAATTTCAAGCCTTTCAAACACAGAAAATACCTTCTGCATCTTTGTATTAAAAGTCCTATGTAATAAACCCCTAACATGCAAATCGAGGGAGTGGTAGAATGACTGGTCGCTATGACACACACTGACCACCACACGCTCAATGCAGGAGCTGCCCCCTGGTAGTCAGTGCGCTCCCACAGGGGGAGTGCCACTCAGCCAGAACCCGGGCTCGCGTGGCTGGTGGGGGCGCAGTGGTGGTGGTGGCAGTGGCAGGAGCCTCTCCCACCTCTGTGGTGGCAACGCTGGGGAGGAGCAAGACTGGCTTCAGCTCACAGCTGGGGAGTGCAGTGACGGCGGAGGGAGTCTCTCCCACATCCACTGCAGTTGGGTGGTAAAGAGTGAGGCTGCGAGAGCCCCAGATTGCGAGAGAGGTGTCTGACTGCCAGCTTAGGCCCCATCCCCCTGGACCGGCAGACAGACATTCCCCAAGGAGTCCCAGACTATGAAAGGGCACAGGCTGGGCTGAGGGATCCCTCCCCCCTCCCCCCGTATAATTATAAGTAATGTAAAGTCAAAATAATTATTCATTAAGTTGATATAACCCCAAAAGGTTAAAATTAATGATAAATTTCAGAAAAACAGTATAGGTTAGAGAGGAGGACCTGGAGAACCTTATGCATCCTCTAAATACATCATTATGACTTGCCGTGTACTCTCCTCACAGAGACTGCTTCTCTACCCTATAACTCATCACATCTAAATACTGTAAATACTATAAATTTTTAATCTCCCAAGTTGCTCCTTTCAACTAGAATGCCTTTTGCCATTCTGTAGCCACCTACAAAAACCCTCATGGGTGTTCAAGGCCAAATTATATTTCTTTTTCCCCCATAAAAATTTCCCTGACCTTCCTAATTGGAATGAACTTCTCTCTTTTCATTGTTGCTTTCTTACTCTCTTGTCCATCTTTTATGGTATTGAATTATAGTTAGTTTTATTGGCTCTGAGTTGCCACAATGAGACAGTGGGCTCCTCAAGAATGGAAACTGTTTCTTTCATGTTTTCTTTTATATCTTTCAGAATACCAGGACAGACCTTGCAATAGTACATGCTAAAATAACATTTCTTAAGTTAATTTGGGAAAGATGCCTCGGCAAATCTAGCCGGCCTTTCTGCTAAAGGACATTGATGCCTCACTGTGCTCTCCTCTAGAGACTGATTGAAAAGAAACCATGCTCTAACTCTGGCAAAACTCTCTTATTTCAAACAAAAGCAAAAGGGCCTATCTGAAGTGGGCATAATTATGCAAATGAAAGCTAGCTAAGAGTCTGAGACTTTTCCGGAGAAGGGGGGAGAGGGGAAACAAGCACACAGAGTTTGACAAATGGTTTTCCTAAAGGGTGCTTAGTGTAACACTGCTGGTAGAGGTCCATGCATGTTATTTTTAACATTTTGTGTTTAATTTGTATTAGAAAAATATATAGCTATGCCAAGGACAGTTTTGCTTAGGATGCAGCTCAATTAAAGTTTTTCTTAATCCTCATCTAAGAATATGCTTTTGTTTGGGGAGGGGCAGTTATTGAATTTTAGAAAGAGAGGAAGGAAGAGAGAGAGGGGAAAAAAGAAAAACATCGTGTGAGAGAGAAACATTGATTGGTTGCCTCTAGTACACACCCCAACTGGAACTGCAACCCAGGTGGGTGCCCTTACCTAGAATCAAAAACTCCTAACAACTGAGCCACCCAGCTAGGGTTGCAAGTTCGACCCCGATTCTCTCCTCTCTCTCTCCCCCTCTCTCTAAAAATTAATCATATTTTTTTAAACTATAAGTAAAGAATAGATAGTTCAAATACTGTGGGGTGCAGTAAACATTGTGGGAAGGCTACACAAATCGTGGCTTCAGAAGCAGTGACCTGTTCCTAGTCCTAACTGGAACCAAGGTCATGAAATCTCCTTAGTTCCTGATTTCTGTTCTGCCATCCGATCTTAGGCCATTTCCTAAGGGTTTCTGAATATAAGTTATAACTTTCTCGCAAGGGTTTTCAGCCCTGGGATATTTGCTTTTTAAAAGACATTATATCACATTATGTTACTGTCATATCATTGCAATTTCTACCAATGTCCCTGAATTTCTTCCACTTGTACCATTTCATTTCCGCGTAGCCCTGCTCTCCCAAGGCCACTGGCTCACGCTGTGCTCTGCAGCCTGAGTGATTAAGCTCCTTTGTTGTTGCTAAAGTGCCTCTCTTCTTCCTTCCAGAGGCCTGGCTCTTGATTTGCAGCAAACTTCCCACTGTCTATGGAGCAATTATGATGCTTCGGTTTGTTTTCAGCCTCCATCTCTGCTGGGCCAGGGCCAGATGGGCATTTCCCTTCCCGTACCCTGCGCGGAGCTCTGTGTGACACCACTTGCCAAGGACAGTCAGTGGCTCTGTCTCTCCAAGGGCTTTAGTTTCTAAAACAAAACTGTACTTGGCTTCATTTGCTGAAAACTGCTTCATCAGTTGCATTTATCCTTGCTTACTGTCAATTTCTAATCAACAAATTCTGTCCTGCCAGCTGATTCTTAAACAGATGATTACATATTATCTTTCTTCTGACCACGTGATGATTCCTGGCGTCGTTACTTTATTCGGGGAGTGATCAGGGCAACTCACATCTGAAATCAGATACAGGTCAAAAGCTCCAGATAGATCAGTTTGACAAAACGGGAAATCAAAATGGGATGAAACAAGGGAACCAATTCTTCTCGGATTACCTACCACACAGAGACCATATGTCCCCCAAGTCTCAAATTATTTAAAATATTGTATTAATTATAGAGGTGTTTATTTTCCAATCTTCTCACTTTTTTTCCCCTTCTGTATTCATGCTTCAAAAAGAAATGCAAATTCAAGAAAGTAGTCCAGACCATCACTGTGAAGCAGGCCCACTAATGGTTGCAGTTGTTCACTTCCTAGAAGTAGGAAAGCAATCGTGAAGTTTCATTGATTACACTTCTTCTTCTCTACCTTTCCGGCTTTGCAACAACTTTGAATTAAGAGCAGATAATACAGAGGGACAATAAAGTGTCCAACCTCATCAGCTTTTAGCTCTTTTATTCTTTATGGTGAAGTGGATTCCAGTGTTTTGTTGTCAAGCCTATTTTTTGAGAAACCACTTTCACCGCTTTTACAAGGAAATGTCACTGTGCCTCTGGTGCAGGCAAGGGACAATCTAATTTCATTACAGTTAAGTGCCTGAATCCCCATTACCCTTCATAATAGCATAACATGGGATATTATAGGACTTTAATAAATAGGAAGGTGGCGGGTTGCAGCACATTTTAGTTGAAACTAAATTACTTTGGGCCACACATCTGCCTCTTCAGTTCGTCCTATCTGCCACCATTTCACAACCTAATTACAGGATTTTCGGGAAATTGCTGTCCAGAGCTAACTGGATGACCTGCTGTATGTAGCCGAGACAGGCAGTTCCACTGGCTTCCGTCTTCATCGCTGTCACCACATAATTGCATTGGATTTCTTTCTTAATCCCCATAGGCAGGAAGTAAATGAAATATTGTAATTACCTTTTATTCCCTTTCCCCTGAAGCCTGGATTCGGGCAGTGTGTGTCCAAAGGAGAGAAGACGGGGACTGTCTCTAAGAATATTAGTGATGGCCTGATCAAAGGGAATGAATCTCTCTCATCTCCAGCTTTTTGGCCAAACACAAGCCAGCCACATCATTAACCGTGTGTCTCATTCACTTACTGAAGTGTAAGCCCCCTGTCTGTTTAAATCAGGATCCCGGCGGGGCGCTTCGGAGGGATCCTGGAGAAAAGGCCTATTGTATCTATATTATCTACTTATCTATATGGGTATGCAAGCCACCAGAATTTGAAAGGCTTTCTCTGAAAGAAATGGAGAAGTGATCAGAGCTTAAAGAGATCATGGGGATTTCAGACTACCCAAAATACATAGAGCTCACTGCTGCTCTTTTTGTTGGGGTCTTTTCATTGACATACCTCAGTGTGACCTGGATTTCTTAAAGGGTGCTTGAGTTTAGGTTACAGTTCTCTAGGCTTTCAGAAAGAGCTTTTAAAATCCAATGATTCTTTAGTGAATAGGATAAAAGCAATTCTCTGAATTTAAGTTCTACTCATGAGCCTGTCGAGAGGTATAAATATAATCTCTTATAAGGCAAACCTTGGCTTCGAGGAAGGAAATGGCTCTTCACTGTGATTCATTTGCCCTTGGTAGGTGTGGGTTGAGTGTAACTGGTGACTAACCGCCAGTGACCTGTTGTTCCTGATTATCCTGCAAGCAGTGCTCTGAAAACATAAAAATAAGGAGTTCGCTTAATTTATTCATCCCTCCTGAAGAGTTCTAAGCTGGGACAAGAGTTTCTGTTCTTGAGAAGTATCCTTTGAGTTGCACTTTATGGGACTTATATTCTATAGATATAGTTTCCCAAAGTGCACCTTTCTATGCCTCAGCAAAAAGCAGTATGAAAAAGAGGTGGCATTCCCTTTAGCCAGGTTAGTCCGCTGAAAAAGAAGCAGCTAACCTCAATTTCAAAGGGCTACTTTCACTGAGTCTTTAGTCATTTGTTCATTCAGTAATTGTTTATTGCAAGCCACCTTTGACATTATGCTCAGAGCTGTGGATACAGAAATAAATGAAATAGGCAATGTGTCTCCTCTCACAGAGCTCATACTTGTGTAGGGAGCCATCCAGAGAAATAAAGGTGACATGGTAAGATGTAAGTGTTAGGAGATATAAGCAAGGTAAGGGAATAGAGAAGATAGGTACAGGGGTTGGTAGTTACCTTCAATAAGGTGGGCAGGAAGTCTTCTCATATGATATTATTTGAGAAAAAAAATCTGAATTTATGGAGCAAGCCATGCAAATAACCAAGGGTAGAGCAATTTCAAAAGCAATTTCAAAAGTAATAACTATAATGAAATTAGATTGTCCCTTGCCTGCTCCAGTAATAGGCCTTTTTTCCTATTTTGGCGGGAACAAGTTTGGGTGGGGCAGAGTGAGTGAGAAGAAAAGGAGGTGATAGCAGATGGAATCAGAGAATGAGCGGCAGTTCAGACATGAAGACCTTGTGGGTCAGGGTAAGGGCTGTAGGCTTTCTGTGAGTGACATGACATGGCCATTGGAGGGTTGAAGCCAAAAAAAGTGACATGATCTGATTGACATTCCAGGAGGTCCTCTGGCTGCCATGTGGACAGTAAGTTGTAGGGGTTAGGAAGACCATGCACATGAAGAGCAGCTAGGAAACTACTGTTATCAATATAAGAGAGGATGAAGGCACAGACTGGTCCTCTTTAGAATGTCCTTTTGTAACCAGCCCCCTAATGAAATTATTGATTCAAGCAAGCTTTGTCATTTTGTTCAGTGATCAGGTGAATGATTGATGGAGGACTGTTTATTCAGATGGTGCCAAACAGATGCCTTTCTGGTCATGGGGAGAAGAAGCATAATTCTTCAATTAAGAGATCATGCTGTCATTTTTCTAACACAGAGGTCAAACTGAGCTTGGTGGGACATTCAGGTACCATGTATCTTCTTGTATGATGCAGTAAGAAGTATATAATGCAGAGGGTACTTGAACTGAAAATGTTTAAATATTATATAATTAATTCTTTAAATCTAATTCCAGGGAATAAAGAAATATGCTAAACAATACCAATCAGGCAAACACAGTAGGCAGTAAATTCTATAGGACAAAAGATCCACTCTCTTCAGCAAGTCAGTGTAATGGGAAAGGAAGTATTATATTTTTTTTTTAAAAAAAGATTAAGAAACATAGCAACCAGAGACTAAGTGTGTAATATTTGACTGAATCCTTATTTGAGCAAATCATCCATACCAGATATTTTGAGGACAAGTACAGGTATTTGAATATGGGCAGGGTAATTAGATTCTAATAAGGAGTTATTATTAATTTTGTTAGGAACAACAATGCAATTTTTAACTTGGTAGGAAATTTTTTTTTCTTTTCAAAGATGCACAACTAGATATTTAGAAATGAAATGGAAAGATAGCTGTAATTTCCTTTCTAACCCTTAAGCATAAACAAGTGAGCTTAACAATAAAGGCATTTACCTGTACTTTCCTACATCCCAACAGCCATTCCAATACCATTTGATCTGGGGCAAATATGGCAGAGGGAAAATCAGAGCAGAAACAGACAGCAGTCTATCCATGTAAAGATGGTGTAGTTTTCCAGGTAACATCCTCCAACAGTAATGAGCATAGCAATGCTATACTCTGAATAAGATTTTCTCTGTATACGTCAACAAATGTATTTTATTTATTTATTTTTTAAATGGCCAACACACTCCTCAATAATGCAGGACTCCAGAAAGAAGCAGTCTTGATACTTTATCTATTGTTACCTTTAGCTTGCTGTCTAGATTAAATTTATTTATAACTAGGGGCCCAGTACAAGAAATTTGTGCACTGCGGGGGAGGGGGAGGGGGTTCCTCAGCCCAGCCTGCCCCCTCATTATAGTTATTACTTTTGAAATTGCTCTACCCTTGGTTATTTGCATGACTTGCTCCATAAATTCAGGCATACTGGGACCCCTCAGGGGGTGTCCTACTGATGGCTTAGGCCCGCTTCCTGCTTCCCTTGGGGAGTGGGCCTAAGCCCCAGTCTGGCCTCTGTTTATGGGAAGCGACCAGGCTAATCAGGGGAAGCGACCAGGCTAATCAGGGGAAGCCACCAGCCCCATCACCCCACTGCTGCAGCCACTGCCAGTCACCACAGCCCCTAAGGTGTTTTCATCAACACGGACTTCAGTTCCCTCACCATGAAAAAATGACAACTTTTTTAGGCATTTTCAAGATGTGTCTTTTATTGGATATGACATTTCTTTCTTTTTTTTCTTATCCTCACCTGAGGATATGTTTCCATTGATTTTTAGAGAATGTGGAAGAGAAGGGAAAGACAGAGAGAAACATCAAAGTGAGAGGAACACTTTGATTGGTTGCCTCCTGCATATGCCCTGACCTGGGCCCTGGCCAGGGAGGAGCCTGCAACCTAGGTACATGGCTTTGGTCAGAATTGAACCAGACCCTGCAGTCAGCAGGCTGAGGCATTATGCACTGAGCCAAACCGGCTAGGGCAGGATATGACATTTCTTAGCTCTCCAGAAGTGGACCTTCCTTTTTATTTCTCCAGGAGTGTGGTGGAAAACTCTAGATCGCCTTTATGGATTCTTATTACCTAAGTTACTAAGAATATTACTAGTGGCATACAGGGAGCTTAACCAATGAGCAGTAAGAAAAGGTGTTTCCTCTGTAGTTCACTCTGATCACTGGCTCCACTCCTGCCCCTCCAATCCCAGCTCCACCCCTGCCCAGGCCTGTAACCTCTGGCTGAGGATGCAGGCCTGGGCAGGGCACCCCCAAATCCCTCCGATCACCAGCTTCACAGAGCCCAGGCCTCTGCAATCACCAGTTCTGATCCTGCCCCCTGCCATCGTCAGCTCTGCCCTTGCTCCACCGGCAGCCTCTGGCCAAGGCTGCAGCTTGGGCAGGGGACCCTCAGACCCCTGATTTGCCTGCTCCACCAGTGCCCAAACCCTGTGATCACAGGCTCCGCCCCTGCCCCTCCGATTGCTGGCTCTGCGAAGCCCAGGCCCCTGCAATCTCTGGCCTCGCCCCTGCCCAGGCCTGAGGCCTCTGGTTCAGGCCTTATGCCTGGATAGGGCACTCTCATACCCCTCAATTACCGGCTCTGCCCCTGCCCCCTCCAATCACTGGCTTCTTCCTTGCCCATGCCTGAGACCTCTGGTGAAGGCCTCTGGTCTTGGCAGGGGATCGCAATACCCTCTGATCGCCTGTTCTGCCCCCTGGGCTCCCCGCCTCCCCCACCACCTGCCTGACCACTTCAGTGGCGGGGCTGAGCCAGACTGGGCGCCACCATCTTGTGACCATGGGGGTGGCCATCTTTGTCACAGAGTGATGCCTAATTTGAATATTATTCTTTTATTAGACAGGATAAGCCAATTAGTTTCACATACTCACCTGAGCCACATATGAATTATACTAAGCTAGTGAGCTGAGCTGATTGGAAAAGCAAAGAGAAAGCAGAGACCAATCTACATAACTACTTTTTGCCTGCTGCTATTTCAAATTGCAACTTGGCAGGAGAAAAGCTTTTAATTCTATTTTTTCTATTAAAAATGTTGAAGGACCATACAAGGAGAGAAATTAGGAGACTTGGTGATATCTGCTTATTAATTAAAAGGTATCGCCATGGCCTGTTTAAACAGTGTGGAGGAGGTTGGAGTTATGTTGACAACTAATCTGAATATTTGAGGTAGAAAAAAGAATCACATGAGTACTTGAATTATCCAGGTTACCTGACCACATCATCAGACAAGTATTGATCAAGGTAAGCTTGGCTATTTTGGCTTTAACATAGCTTTAGAGCTCATTAGAGGAATGGTACATGAAAACAATACCTGAACGAGTCTGATTAGGAGATCCTTCTTGTCGTTTACTTTATTTATATCTAATATAATAAAAGAGAAACATGCAAATTGACCATTCCCACCAGCCAATCAGAGCAGCTGTATGCAAATTAACCCAGCCAAGATGGAGGCTGGCAGGGCGACTCTGCACTGGGAACCTCCACGACCAGCATAGCTGTGCCAGGTGTGTCAGCTCAGTGGGAAGGGGGGGTCTGTCCTGGGGCCTCCTCGGGGCGTCCAGAAGCAGCTGTTCTGAGTCTGCTGCCTAGCTCTGCCTCCTGGGGGCCTCCCCAGGGTATGCAGGAGCACGGGGCCTCTGCAGGGTGTGCAGGAGCAGCCATCCTGGGTCTGCTGCCTGGCTTTGCCCCCCGGGGGCCTCTGCGGGACATCCAGGAACGCCTGTCCTGGGTCAACTGCCTGGCTCTGCCCTGGAGGCCTCCGCAGGGTGTCTAGGAACACCCGTCCAGGGTCCGCTACCTTCATCCGCCCCCCAGGGGCCTCCACAGGGCGTGCAGGAGCGTCTGCTGCACAATGCGGAGAATCCGAAGCCAGTTTACTGCCCAGCTCCACCCCGGGTGTGTTTGCTCAGCAGCAGGGCCCCACTGAGGGATTCTGTACCAGCGTCCGCCCCTGGCTTGCCACCCAACTGTGCACCAGGTGTGTCCCCTCAGCGGTGGGCCCACCAGGCGTGTGCAATCGTGGGCCCTCCGGTGGGAAATGTCCAGGCCTGCACTCACCAGCCTTCCCACCCCCCAGTGCACGAACCCTGAAGGGGCTGTGGGCAGCCTGAAAATGGCTCTCAGTCCCTCACCCAGGCTGGCCAGGCATGCCAGCAGGTGGACATACCCCCCGAGGTGTCCCAGACTGCAAGAGGGCACAGGCCGAGCTGAGGGACCCCCACCCCCCGAGTGCACAAATTTTTGTGCACCGGGCTTCTAGTATATATATATTATTGATTTTTTACAAAGAGGAAGGGAGAGGGACAGAGAAGTTAGAAACATCGATGGGAGAGAAACTTCAATCAGCTGCCTCCTGCAAACCCCCCATTGGGGACATGCCCGCAACTCAGGCACATGTCCTTGACCGGAATCGAACCTGGGACCCTTCAGTCCCCAGGCCAAAACTCTATCCACTGAGCCAAACCAGTCAAGGCTTGTCATTTACTTTTTATTTTTAATTTTTATAGGAGTATTATTGAAATATAATTGATATATGAAAACATTCACATATTTATCATATGCAATTTGAAGAGTTTGGGCATATGCCTAGGTGGTCCTTCAGTGATGACTTTAGGTTTTGCCATTTTCAGGTGGCAGACCTGTTGAGAACAGGGCCTCTAAAAAGAGTCTGGGACCGAATGCTGTTCCCAGGCCCACTCCCTCTCAGAAGACCACTCTCTGCTTTGTTTTCTTCCTGGGATCGTCATAAGAATTAAATAAAATAAAGCGTGTAAGGCAATGAGACTAGTACCTGAGGCTTAAATAGTTTAATAAATATTATCAGTTATTTTTTTAATATCACAAATGGACAGAGTCATCATAATAAAGATAATGAAAATTTATCATCTTGAGGGACAAACTTTAAAATAGACCAGGTTTACATCTAAGAGGTTCCATTCTGTCCTTTATAACATGTACATTCTGTGAGATGCTTCTGTATAAGGTCTGCACATATTTCTGTCTGTTTATATCTTGTTTACCTGTAAGATTGCAACAAACTTGAGGCCAGAGACAACCTCTTCCTCAGATGCTCATAAACTGCAGTATAGTATATTAAATAATATAATATTAGTATTTTTATTTCATTCAAGAGCTGTGAAATTGGACAGATTTTTATGTTTAAGAAAATGTAGTAGAAGAATAGCAATAAAAAACTAGCGTCTGATTGCTTTCAAATACATCATGATGAGTCCCCTTAGTGATTGACTGCAACTGGACCTTATCAATCTTTACTTCACAATGAAAAAATACATTTACCCAGTTTAGGTTTCCCCAGCCTCAAAGAAAAATCAGCCTCTGTGATTCAGGAGAGTCTGTTTCGAAAGAAAATGTTGAGTGGAGATATACCATAATGTATTTATTAAATAACCAGATATTCTATAGCGAGGAGCTACAGAAACCAGGAAAACTAATACTTATTGCATGGGAAATAAACTCAATTTATTCCAGTGTTTATAAATGAATTAAGGGAAGATTTTCCTAAATTATATTTATGAGGAGAGGAGATATATAAATGATGCCTAAAATTATTATTAAAATATAGCAGTGAAAACCAAATCCTATTAATGAGGCTCAAATCATTGGTAATATACTCAGCCATTCATGTATTCTACATGAGACTTTTACACTGTTATTTAGCAATGGTTATTTTCCACCTTGGAAATAATCTTCCCTGAAAATCTGAACTGTTTTTGCTTAATAAGTGCAGTTCTTAATGAAATACGAAATCCCATATGGCCTCTTTATATCTAAGTGTCATTCTGCCCACCAACAATTTTGATAACAACAGAAAAAAATTCTCTATAGCTCAAGAAATTGTGTTCAGCTTGCAGAAGAGAAACATGGATGTTATTTTCTTTTGTGGTGAAAAATGAAGACATGAAGACTCTATTCTTTGAAATGATTGATAGGATATACAAAGTAATATTTATAAATTTTTTCAGCAGAGAAAATACTTTAGAATCCACTGAAATGCAATGAGTTAGATAAGATTTAAGGAGAAGCTGGTGCGAAATACACTTTGTGTTTCATCTGTAGCATATGCCTAAATTCACCTGTTTCTGCAACGCTGACAAGCTTCACCGAGAGTACTGCATGGCTTGGCTTTTGCCTTTGTGTGTGTTTTCTGTCACTCAAGCCCATTTCAAAGCATCTACTCAACAGAGACTTCACTTCCAGTTAGAGTACTAAGTACTTAAATAAACCAACCATGGTTGCTGTGGTGAGATCAGTGACATGTTGAAATTATGTAGGAAGAGAGGCAAAGAGAAGATTGCACGGAAGAGTGAGTCTGGTGGCATGTCTGCCATGCATTTTGAACTTTTGTTCACTCTTACCAAGAAGTCCTCTCTTCCTGGCTCAGGAACACTCCCACACACTTCCTTCTCTGACTCTTTATTACTTGGTCTGTTCTTCATCCTCTTCCTAAAAGCACATGGTGATCTAGTTGTATCATTCTATCAATACTCTCTTCCCTTTCATAGCCAATGTTTTAATCAGTTTCAGCTGATATAACAAAATATCATGAACCAGGGAGCTTATAAACAATAGAAATGTATTTCTCAAAGTTCTGGAGGCTGGGAAATCCAAGGACAAGGTGTCAACATAGTCTTCTGGTAAGAGCCAGACACATCTCTCTGTGTCCTAACCTAGTGGAAAGGAAGGGATCTCTTTGGAGCCTCTTTTATAAGGTACTAATGCCATTCATAAAGGTTCAACCCTTATGACCTAACCATCCTAATACCCACATCCTAATACCATCCTCTTAGAAGGTTAGGATTTCAACATGTGAATGGGAGGTAGAGATGAAGGGAGGGGTGGGAAGGGGACACAAACATTCAGACTAGTATAGCAGCCAAATCATCCTGTATAATAAAAGAGAAACATGTAAATTGACTGTCCCTCCACTACCTCTCACCAGCCAATCAGGAGTGAGTATGCAAATTAACCCAACAAAGATGGCAGGTTAATTTGTATACATAGGTGTCAGGCAGAGAGCAGAGTGGGAGAGCCGGCAGAGAATGGAGCAGCTTGGGGAACTTGGCTCCCCAAACTGCCAGACAGAGAGCAGAGAGGGAGAGCTGGTGGCTTGGAGGACTTGGCGGCTTGGAGTGGGAAGCTGTGGGACAGAGACAGAGCAGGAAGGAAAAACCAAGAGCACAGAGAGGACCAGAAATTCTGGGAATAGTAGTTCTGGTGGCAGCCCCAGTACCTGAAGCAGAAGCCCAGAGCACGGGAAGCACCAGGAATGCTGGGAATTGTAGTTCTGGTGACAGATGGATCTCCTAGACACTAGAGCAAAGTGAGCCTGAAGCAAGTTACTGTTGCAGTGGGAGGATGGAGGGAAAGAAAAGGTGAGAGACATAGTAAAATCAGAATGTCTAGGGAAAATTAAAGGGAAGAGATCCTACAACTTCTAGGAAATCTCCACCAATGAAACAAAGAAAAAAATGCCTCTATTACTCTGTGAGCAACAAACCAAAAGCGTTGGGTGTCTCAGACAATTCACTCATATGATTGCAAAGATAGACAGAAACTCCCAGATTGGAGAGAGCTCCCAGATTAGAGAGGGTGCAGGTAGGGCTGAGGGACCCACCCCCAGTGCATGAATCTTTGTACACCATGCCCCTAGTTAATAAATACAATATTGCTCACTCAGTAAGCTAAGGAATGGTTTACAGTGTTGGGAAAATCCTAAGGAAGAAAGAAGGAATAGAGCCTCTTGAGAAGCAATAGAATAATTTATAAAATGAAATAAAAATACTTTAACGATACTTAGAAGGTGACATAAGTAACTTTTATATGGGCCCATTCTGTCACTATTACAATGTGGTATTTATCTTGGACAAAACGATGGTATCTCTACTTCAGTTTCAGCTGTGAAATACATCCAAGTCATCTATTTACTTTACAAGGCTAATGGGAAATTATTAATCAATAATACTTTCAGATACTCAAAAGAAAGTTTATTTTGGTCTATTAAAAATCTCAAAGATAAATGTAATAATAAGGTATGTCACATATGTTAGGTTGGGTTTGTGGAATAAATATTTATTTTCTTTGCATTTGATATTCTATTTTTACTATGTTTATATTTTTGCACTTAATTTAAAATATTTCAAATAATTTTGGAAGGATATTGGTATCAACTAAAATAAAACTCTTAAAGGCAAATTATCAATGAGACAGACCCATAGAGTATCCCTGTTGTAATTATAGTGATATTATGGGATCCACTGGCCCAAAATGATTTAGGTTTTGTTATCTTCTCAGGAAAAAAAAAGAAAGTTGAGAAACTATTAACCTTTGATAACTTTTGCAATATTTTTTTCAAGTTTTCCATGTGCTGCCAAGGGAACATATCCAGACAGAGCAGAAAATTCATTAGTCTTGAGTGTTCCAAATATCTGTATCAAGGACAAGGACAGAACTACTATGCTAGAAAAAGAACTGGTACACTAGGGCACAATAACTTCAATTTTTCTTTATCTGTGTCTAGTGACCCATCCCATGAAAATGCCAACACTGCACTATTTCATCCAGATAAACTGGGGTTATGGCATCAGATAAATGCTATTTGCTCAGAAATCCTGATGCCCAGCACGGCAAGGCTATATTCATGATAATACTCAGAATCTCACTCAGTAGGGTCAAAAGTGGCATCCAGTTGAGATGACATTTGTAGAATTTTTGGCCAAAGGCTTTGTGCCTCCCAAAGGCAAAATCTTAGAATCAACAGGACTGGTAGGCTTCAATTAAGGAACACGTTAGTGGTCAGACAACATTAGACTTGATTGATGAGCTGAAAGTCAACTATAATTCTGATGCCTTGAGTACCAATTTAGCTGTGTAATATTTTCAGATATACTCATGAAAACCTGTTTAATTATTTTGGAAGACACACATTCCCCCACTTTTATAAATACTAGATTTCTTTCCCATTGGTAGAAGCTAGATTCTGTTGGTTTCATTCCACCTTTTGCCTCAATTCATCATCTCCTCCTCTTCGATCTCTCTCCTCCCTTTCTTTTTGTTGAACTTTATTTCTCAATTGAAGTTGAAATTCAATATTATTTTGTATTAGTTCCAGGTGTACAGCATAGTGGTTAGAAAATCATATACTTTATATCTCCTTCCTTGTGTTTTGTGACACAATTTTATCTTGATTTTCTTCCTGCCTCTCTCTTTCTTAGACCCCTTCATAGCAATCTCTAGTATGTGTTTTTATATTCTGGGCCCTGTTCTCTTCTCTCTATCTCTATCCTGGATCTAATTTCATGATGATGAGTCCTAAATCTACACCACTACCTCACATCTTTTTTCTTGAGTCTCAGTCCTGCATATTTCACTATCTTCTTAACAAATCTATTCAAATATTGCATAGTCTGCTCAATCCAAATATGCCCCTAACTGAACTCATCATCTAACCTGTTTACAAACCTGATTCCCAGTTTCAAGGAATTGCACCACCTGATTTCCAAAGATACAAGACTTGAAAGTGAAAGCAAACTTTTCAACCTTCCCTTTCAAATACAGTTGATTCCAGATCCTCAGAATCTCTTGGATCCATTCTTTCTTCAATATCACCACTGCTTCTGCCTGGGATCAGGCTCACATTCTTCCCACAAGGTGCCTGGAACAGCCTCCTAGCAGGATGTTCCTGATCCTAGTATCCAATTCCAAATTTCTATTCCCAAACGCCCACCAACATAGTCTTTCTGAAATGCAAATCCAATCATGTCCTTTCCAGCTTCAAGCACTTCAGTGGTTCCTCATTAACTCTGTGATGGTGTGTGTGTGTGTGTGTGTGTGTGTGTGTGTGTGTGTGTGTGTGTGTGTGCGAGCACATTTGTGTATCTGAGAGAGATAAAAAGAGGAAGAGCCCTAGCTGATGTGTTCAGTGGTTTGAGGTCAGCCCACACAGTGAAAGGCCAAGGGTTTGATTCCCGGTCAAGGGCACATGCCTGGATTGTGGGTTTAATCCCCAGCCTGGGTAGGAGCTCCTGGGGGAGGCAACAATCAATGTGTCTCTCTCACATCAATGTTTTTCTCTCTCTCCTACTCCTTCCCTCCCTTCCAGTCTCTCTAAAACATAGGAAAAATGTCCTCAGGTGAAGATTAGCAAAGGGAAAAAAAAAAAAGAAGACAAGAAGGGGATAGAGAAGGAGAAAGAGAATATGTTAGGCTTTGGTGTCAATTTTTTTTTGGTTCAAATCCGTACTCAACCATGTGACATCAATGGGATCAGTAAACTCTCTCTAACCTGGGTCTTCTCATGTGATAAATGGGGATAGGAATTCTATCTAACTCCTTGGGGAATCATGAGGACAAATTGAGATAAAGCATTCAAAGAATGTAACCTAGTGCCTGGCATATAATTAGTATTTGATCAATTATAGTTATTGTTGTTCTTGACAAAGTCCAAATTCCTCAGTGTTTGTACTTACTCCCCACACCCAGTCTGTACTTACTACCTCCCCACACCCAGTCTGTACTTACTACTTCTCAGCCCATCTTTGGCCAAACCTTTCAAACCCTAAGATTCTACCGTGTCAAACTAAAGTACTGCGACTTCTTGCACCTCCTGCTGTGAATAAGCTGCTGCTCTGTCTGAAGTGTTCACCCTTCAAGGCTCTGGTCAGACATTTCTGCTCTGGACCACTTTCCCTTAACCACACCTGCATCTGGGTTCCAGGCCTGTGCTGCATATTTAATAATCATTCCAATCAAACACCAAGTATCCACTTTCTCAGTCCAAAGCCAGTTGAGACTAAATTGATGCCTGAGAATGCAGACCTTGCCATCCAGGAGCTTACAGCTAATAGTGGGGTAGGAATTGCTGTGACAGGTGTGTTTCCAAGATTCCTGGGTATAAGGGTCCGAGCTAGCTCTCAGAAGAAATGGAATACCTAAAATCTTCTGAATATACTAAATTTCACATACATTAATTCATGGTCCAAAATAGAGAGACTCGAGAATAAAAGTGAGTGCTATGAATAACCACCATGGGCCATAGGTATAAATTAGGACTGTCCAGGACAAATGGGAATATAAAATCACCCCACATAAAGTTATCCTGTAATGAATGTGTTTGCCTCCCATGTTATAGGTTAAAGTGACCACCTGTAGCACAGAGCACAGTTCTTGACATAGCTTAGTAGGTGCAAAGTAAATGTTTGCTGACGCCTAGAATTCATGATTTTTAGTGGACAAACAACAGTCAGAAAACCACAGAGCCTGAGGATCTCAGACCAACGAGAGCTTATCTTATGTTTCAGGGCATCAGGAACATGCAGCAGGGGCCAGAATGAGGAAAGAGAAATGAGCCTCCTAAACAGCCAATGAGCTAGACATTCCTCTGTGGTTCTGTTGGTTTGTCTGTTCAATTCTCAGCCCACATCACCTGTAAAGTGTGATGAGGATAGGGGAGAGTAAGGGTGCACAATGTGATGGGGACAGGGGAGAGTGGGGTGCTGACCTTCACTCCCTTTTTTAGCAAGGCCTGTCAGCAAAGCTTTTTCTAGACTCTGTCATGTGACCAGACTTCCCTATCTCTGTAGCACAGACAGGAGCAACGGTGACCCATGACATCCAGCAAAATGAATAGCTTTCTCTTTCCTAGCTCCAGAGAACAGACAATATGATGCCCACATAGAGAGAGGTAACCATGCCCTCAGAACATGGTCATCTGAGCCATACAATTGAAGTGATAACAGAGTGATGATGTCTGAAACACAATGAAGGCTAACCAGTACTTAATAGGAGTTGGTGCCCATAGGGAATGAGGGGTGGAACCTTTTTTCCACACTCTCTCTGTGTATTTAATCCCTCACAGCCTGTTTAGCAAATGTCATATTACAAAGATCAGAAAGGGACCTTCAAGCTCTTTGTTGTATTACCAGAACATAACAATGAACAGAATGAGCCACAGGCAGTTTTCTGTTTTATTTATAGTGCAAATGGAATATTTAGAAGCTAGTGGTGACCCTGTGACTAGAATTTACCATCCCTGAAAGGGTGTATAAATAGATAAATGGTTCAAATCTGGGAAATTTCATAGCAACACTATACAAGGTTCACAGGCTCTTAAAGCTAATATTGCGCAGCTGAAGTGGTAAAGCCATTCCCCCACCCCAACCCCTACTCCCCAACCCTGGCAGGTCAAAGCACTTGGAAGATTCTTTTGACACTTCATCTTCTAAGCATCATTGTGAGCTAGGGAAAAGAAAAGATTGTAACATTTAGGGAGATTAAAAAAAAAAGATATGAATATATTAAATTAAAAATCTCCTAAGAAGAGATAATCTAGGCAGACATGTTAATTTCCCTGCCTTTTTATAACAGAGATAACCTGCTTTTAAAATGCATATTGTTTCAGAACCGTGCATCCGTGGGTCTTTGGTAGCTCTTCACAGTCTGAGGAAAATAGAAATGTGAGTTCACCCCCACTAGTTTACTGATGAATATAAGAAGAACACCAACCTGGGAATCAGGCAGCCTGCATTAGGTCCTGTCCTGGACATTTCTGTCTGAAGCACCTAATGCTGGGAACTCACAGGCCCAGTTTCTTCATGGGCCCAGTTCCTACATGAGAACAACACTTCATATGTCCTCACTAATCAAAGCATCCGGTGAAATCATACATAGACTTGACCATCCATGGAACATTACGCAAACATAAATGCCTGAGTATCTTTTTTTTAAATTCTGTGACCTGGAGACACTGAACAGTGAACTTGAGAAACACACTCTTCCTTCTAAAATTTATTCTGGCCACCATGTCAACAACATGGATGGTCAAGTCTATACATGATTTTTTTAAAAAATTAAAAACAGTGGCACACCATTAAAACATAAGTTAAGGAAAAATAAATACATTAGATTATTTTTTTAATTGGTTCTGTTAAGAGGAGAGACGAATACTCCTCTAGTACAAGCAATTTCTAGCCACAAGTTTAAAATATAAAATCTTTAAGAATTTAATATAATAAATATAAATTGGTGCTTCCTATTATAAAGCCCTAAACTAACAATAAACACAAGGAAAGTGATTTAGATTGAGTTTCCTAGAAGCAGAGCTTGAGACAGGTTTTGGGTGCATTTTATTCCTGGAGGAGTTGCTTCAGGAAAGACAACAAGGTAGCAGGGGAAGCGCATAGGGAAGGAGGAGCCAGTGAGGGTACAGCCTGACCCCAAAGAGTCTGCAGCATGAATCACACATGCAGCTGACCCTCCAGCAGATAAGGAGGTTGGGCTCTTTCACCGCTATGTCAGCCTGTCAGTGGCCGTCCCTGAGGGCAGCCTAGGGAAGCGGGTGTTACCTCTCAGGCCTGTCAGGATGAGGCAGCTGCCTTCAGCCAAAGCTAATTCTGCAGAAAGGAAGCTGGAGCTGTTTCAGAGCACTTGCAGAGCTGGAGAATGTGTGGTCCAGCAGAAAAAAAGTGGGTCCACTGTGGCACAAGCAGCTTCTAAGACTGATTCCATGTGGACTGTTTCATGACAACTGCAGAGATCACTGAGGAGCTAACTTGGAAACACCTATTCTGCATTTTTCAAGATCTTTACTGTTTGCCATTCACATTCCAAATCCATAACTACTACATTATAAACTCCACTTGAGAAGAGACCCCTTGATTATCTTTTAATTTCCATCATGATTTTATCCTGATTTTATCTTGTGGTGCGTTATGAATTCAGTGTTTCCTAACTGAATAAAATGGAAAGGAGTAGTGTGGCATGACATAGAATAGAATCAAATCCTCTAAAATGAACTGGAGTTCTTGGAAGGATGTGAGGCTAGATATTCATCCCATCATAGAAAACATGCTACATGTAACTACAACTGACATCAAGAACTCTACTGTGATTGAATATGCACCTGTTATGATAAGCACATATAATGCTTCGAATCATCTTGAATTGATTTATGTGTTTATGCCCCAAAATAAAGAAGAATGTGAGCATTTCAGTGAAAAATAAAAAGAACTGCAGCAAATGGCCAGAGCTCAGGACAAAATCCCACTGGCTTAAGGCATCACTGAAGGTTGCTGTGGGAGTAAGGAAGGACCCAAGCTGTGTGTGAGGAAGGAAGCAATATTAGTCCAAACCAGGCTGTGAATGTCAAAGACAGATCAATGCCAAGTCTGATCAACCTGGTGATGGTTACTACCTTAAAACGAACAAAAGCCATCTATGAAAAACTCTCTCCCTGAAAAGAAATATAACATTAAAGATTTCTCCAAATTCTGCTTTTGAAGTTAAGTTGAAATAAAACAACTTTATTTCACATGAGCTAGTTCTCTGAGCTCTGTGAAAATGTTATCTATCCTCCTGTCCCCACAAACTGGTAGCCTGTAGCAATAGTCAATGTTGAGTGCTTATTGTATAACAAGCACATTCTGGGTGTTTTACATGGACAAACACTCATTCTCACAACATGGCTGCTATCTATTACTATCAGCCCAATTGTACAGATAAGGAAATTGAATCACATTTAGTAAGTAACTTGCCTAAGGTAAGTTACATAGAAAAAACTTGAGCCCATGCAACGCGGCTCCCAAATCTATACTCCCAACCATTATTCTACACTTAATCCTTACCATTCAGTCTGAGCAGAGTTCAAATGAATGTCCAATGGTATCCAAGTGTCAGTTATATGTAAGCAGAGACCCTGTTATGTGTGTCTGTTTTGGTGCTAGCTGACACCCACTGACCATCTTCTGGTAACCAGGCTGTGATTGCTCTCTAAGAACAAAGTCCTCCTCCATACTCATTTTGTATGCTTCCGTGAAGCTGATGCCACACTCTGCTTTAGCTATGGCTATAGTTATCAATATAGTCACAGCATTTTAGTCATCCCTCATAGACTCTGGTCAGACTCGTCCAGGTAGACAATGTTAGATCAATGGACCACTCATGAAGCAGAGTGACTTATTCATACCTTCCTTTACTTTCTTTTTAAAAATATTTTTATTGATTTAAGAGAAGAAGGAAGAGGGAGAGAGAGATGGCAACATCAATGATGAGAAAGAATCATTGATCAGCTGCCTCCTGCACGACCCCTACTGGGAATCAAGACCACAACCTGGCCATGTGGCCCGACCCATGACTGCCAGCTGGGTTTCTCTTACTTCCTAATTGCCTTCCTCTATTCCCTCAGTCCACTCAACCTGGTACTTGCTCTGAATTATGCAGGTCTGAGTAATCTTCCCTATCATTATAATCAGTTGTCTAAAAAGACATAAATCCCAATGTCCCCCTATCCCTCCCTTTAGGAACCATAGGTAAATTTAAGGAACATAAAAACCCTAGCAATCAAAGAGAGTCCCGGGAAGGCCCCCTCCATGGAGACAAAGTCAGGGAGAGGAAACAAGATGGCGGCATAGGGTAGATATCGTATATGCAGCTGTGAACAACTATTTCAGAAAAACCACGAAAAGAACACACGGACACCACTCGCACCCACAGGACGGCTGGCTGAGTGAAAATCTTACAACTAGAGAAGAGTCTGAGACTCAGAGGAGTGGCGGAAGCAAAGTACAGAGGTACGGAGGCACGCGCACGGGCTCGGGGAAGGACTGGTACCGGAGGTCGCTGTTCTTTTCCAAAATGGAGAGAGCCACAAGCTCCCAGTGGCTCTGAACTCCAGTTCCAGGTGAGTTTCTGAGGTCCCACAGACACCCAGAGAAGGGGGACTGACTGGCACCGGGAGGAAATTCAAAGCGAATTTCTCTCAGCGTTGCTCACAGCAATTACGCGGGACACAGAGACCTGGTGTCTCTCAGCGCAGGGCTGAGAAGCGCCATAGCTATTTGCTCCGCCCCACCCGGCGAACTCCCCGAGGCCCCGCCCCTCCCAAGTGCGTCAGAGGCTTCTGCAGCAACACCTCCTTAAAGATACAGGAGCCAGCCTCACCCAGTGGCCAGAGAGGGACTAACCTAAAC
>PVJC01026378.1:0-24017 GCA_004026665.1 Murina feae
ATACACTGTTCCTTTAAGGCGGCCTTCTAACTACTAACGAAGCCTCCTCTGCTTCACCTCGCAGAGTCTATAATGAAACAATTGTTACTTTTACTGGTTAGGCCGGAGCTGCTCTTTCCTTCAGCTCCGGAGGATTCTATGATTGTTACAATGTTTCAAAAAGCTGTGTTTCGCTAGAGGCAGTTTAATCGGAGCTGAGTTGAAGGGCTCAGCTTCACTTTCGCTCCTGCCGCAATGGAAAGGGCTGTTTACTCAGGTCCGTGAGTGGCGGCCGCCATGTTGGCTGGGCTAATTTGCATACAGCTGCTCTGATTGGCTGGTGGGCGTGGCTTACCCTGTCTCGGAGAAACAGTTAATTTTAATATGTTGCTTTTATTAGTTTAGATACATGTGTGTATATGTATATATGTATATGTAAGTATATGTATATATTCCATATACATATAATAAATACAAATGTATGTGTCTAATATTGTGTATGTGTGTGTGTGTGGATGTTGATAGATAGATGGACTAGGAAACATGTTCTGTAGGAAGAAGCAAGAAACTCAGAGGCTTTGGGAAAGGAGAAAACTTGATGTTCATAGGGAACAGAGAGGGTCCTGGGAAGTTGGTGTTTATTTGTCCAAGAAAATTAATAGAACATGGGGTTTGACAACCAGACAAAGGCCAGGTCATGTAGAATCTTGTAAGGCATGAATGGAGTCTAGATTTTGTTCAAAATGAAGTAATTGATGAATTAATGGCAAGAGAATGCCATATTCAAGTTACATTTTTAGTATATTATCATGACTACTGGACAGGTGACTATTATTCTAGACTCAGGAAACTGCTTGGGAAGTTTCTTGTGGTTGTTCACATGAGAGCTGTGGTGGCCTTATTTGGATGCTGGCTAAGATAGTAGAGAAAAATAGATTTAATAAATACATTGAAAGTGTAACTTTTAAACATGTTATTGAAATGAATGCAGGAGATTAAATAAAGGAGGTTTTAATGATACAACTAAGTGTGTCTAATAGGGACAAGGACTATTGGGCTCAAAGTATGTAGGTGGAGGGGAAAAGGGACATAATTTAGAAATTAATTGTGTTTGTACTAGACAGGCATGCCAATTAGAATTCCATGTGAAGATTTCAAATTTAACAGTTGAAAAAAGTTGTGTGGATTTCAGAGGAGAGGTCAAAGCTAGAGTAATGAATTTGGAAAAAAAATCAACATTTAAGTGGTGTGTAAAGCTACACAGCAAAATGATCACCCCAAGAGATATGGAAGGAAAACAGAGAACAGAACCCAAGCCTAATTGTACATGTGGGAGCCCCTTACACGTCCAGCATGGTTCAGGGTTCCTATTCAGGGTTCGAGTTCTGGAGGAGGCTGCACACAAAATGAAGAGAGAGTCGAAGAGAATCAATTTGGAAACTGGGGGACCAGGCATGGAGTCTACCTCTAGTGAGTTTGACTACCCACTGGTGCCTGGGTCTCACCAGTCTTTTATTGAGTCTCTGAGAAAACAACCATATCTTAGGCAGGAAATTCAGACAACAAACAAGCAGCAAGAATTTACATGTAAGTAACAGGAGGGGGTTTGCTTTAACTAACAATGTTTCAACTTAATGGGTGCATAGTTCTGATCTTTCAGAGCAACCAGAGTTGGTGAAAACAATCAGTTTCCAGCAGTAGAGGTACTGCAACATATATACCTTACAATAATCTGAGAGAAAAGAAGACAAAAACATAGAAGGAAAAGCAGACAAATGAAATGTCACAAATAAGAGATAGAGAAAGAGAATAAAAGTGTTTTGAAAAAGAATGCTAAAATTTTTAACAAGAAGAAACCAAGGCCAGATTGCAGTGTGCAAGAAAGAAAATGGAAGATAAGTAGTTAAATGCCAATAATGTAATAAGTCAAGAAGTTTTGCCACTGAAAAATGGAACCACAGCAGAAGAGTAAGTCATTGTTCCAGTGCTTCTTATACTTAGTGTGCAAATAAACCACCTGGAGCTCTTGTGACAACTCAGATTATGATTCTGTAGCTCGGAGATTTTACATGTCTAAGAAGTTTCCCATTGAGATGCATGATACATACAGGTCAACAAATTTAAGCAGCAAGGATATATACTATTTAGTGAAAGATGAAAGTTGCAGAAGTTTATGTACAAGTGAGGTACACAGGATTAGACTGCCAAATCAGATCCATGGAAATCAGAAATATTTTCTAGTGTCAAGCTTTACTAATAATTTTAAAAATACACAAGTGAAAAAGAAGTCTGGGACATAATTTATAACTCCTTTGCCACATGGAACACATGTTCTTTGGACCAAATTAATAAATGAGTCTTTTTTCAAAAAAAAAAAAAAAAAACAAAAGCAAAAACACAGAATCCTCCAAGAGGTATTTATGCGTTAGTGCCTCTCTGGTGAGAGCATTTACATTCTGAAACAACTCTATTTATATGCAGAGAGTTATGTAGTTCACATGATATGTCTCAGAAGCCCAAACATTCTGGATTATTAAATTCGTGCACAGGTAGGTCCCTAGGCCTGGTCAGCTATCAGGGCCAACCAGGACCTTCCTTCCGGCTGCTGGCTGGGGCCTTCCTTCGTTCTGAGCTTCCCCCTGGTGGTCAGCGCACCTCATAGCAAGCGATCGAACTCCCGGTCTCCTGGTGGAACTACCGAGGGAACATTTTGCATATTATCCTTCTATATAGAGAGATAAGAAATCCTTTAGGCAGGGGCATCATGATGACTACATTCTGTAGGTATCTTACTCCTAGCAAATATCATGTCTATTTACCTGGAGGTCCAGTTGGCAAGTAGTTTCAACCACATCATCTGTTTTGCTTTCCTTCCCCTAAGGTCAGCACCCTAAGAGAAGGAAGTGAATGAGTCATAGGCCAGCTGCCTTCATTTGCCCCAAAAGGGTTAGGTGAAATCCTCATTCTCTATCCCCTCCTACATCCTACATAAACCACCAACAAATTCTTGAGGGAGAATTATGGGAGTAAACACTTCTATCCTCTTCCTCTAATCTTGCTACTCTCCTCTAGAAAAGATGCAACAGTCTGGTGAGATGGAGGAGAGCCTTCAATTATAGGACCTTACCACCAGCTAGTGAGGTCAGTTGCTAAACAAAAGTTCTCTCCTCTCTCTATATGCCTGGCTCAGCTTAGCCAAGTAAGTGTTCTGCCAAAGCAGATTCTGCCTGTAGAATCTCCTCAGAACAAGAAGTTGGTTCACAGTAGTTGGTATGGCTAGTGCAGGCCTAAGAGAGCTGTTTTTGAGAAAGGCAAGGCCTCAGAAGAAAAGTCATGCTCCTAATTTGTTTCTTTGAGTTCTTAAATACAACTGGACTGAAGAGCAGATGAGTATAAAATTCCTCCTCCTAACCTCAAGCATATTCTTTCTAAAAAGCATGGTGTGTGTGAAGTAAGAAGGGAGGGAAGGTGAGAGGGATAGAGAAATGAGTAGGAGCCAGACAGAGGGATTTCATCTTCTTTAACATACATACAGAAATTTTGGGAAGTCTATACTCCCAATCCAACCCCAATAACATGTTTATCCTTATTGTACACTGTTCTCCCTTGACATGTATCAAGATCTGGGAATGGAAAATACCTCCCTTCCAAGACCCCCTATGGACAAACCCAACTCCCATCATTGATGCTAACCAAGCTAAGAAAGTGCTACTGGCACCTCAAAGCATTTATAATCCTGCATCTAGTAATTCTGGTACCTCTGTCCTTGAGGCTGCCTAGGGAACAAGTGCTCATAGTGAGGAGGCACAGTAGCTTGGAAGCATCAGAGTCTTTGCTGGTCCTCACCTTCATTTTGTTTTCCTCTTTCTGAGTACAATGCCTTGTTCTGAGTCTTTAATAACCCTACTTTCTTCCAATAAGATGATCTCTATTTACTATATTATATGTATCTGTATCAGGAAATTCAACCTGAGATTCACAAAGATACAGCAATTAAAAAGTAACCCATTAGAGAGATGCTGGGCAAGGATGGAGAATAAAATGACGTCTCATTACACAGGAAATAATGAACTAGAGGATATACCATATTATCACACTGTTCAGTAATTTCCAATGGCAGAAGAGGAGTAAAACCTTCACAATTCAAATAACTGAAAAAATATATATTTATGTCTGCAGTCTGCAATTATTTGTGTTTTAGAGTTGAAAAAAATATTATAAAGAAAAAATGAGAAAATATAGTTAAATTAATAGTTCTGAGGAGGAAACTGGTCTTGCAGAACTTGTTATCTAAATGCAGAGGCCAGCCTTAACCAGTTTTGCTCATTGGATAGAGCGTTGGCCTGTGGTCTCAAGGGTCCCAGATTTGATTCTGGTCAAGGGCATGTACCTTGGTTATGGACACATTCTCAGTAGGGGGTGTGCAGGAGGCAGCTTATCGAAGTTTCTCTCTCATCATGTTTCTAACTCTCTATCCTTCTCTCTTCCTCTCTGTAAAAAATCAATAAAACATATTTAAAATAAATAAATAAATAAATAATAAATGCAGAGGCCATGGAACTGTGAACGATGCACTGCCCTGGGGGGAGAGGGTTGTTATGCTGGTGCCAAGATGGACCATGGGATGTGGCTTGACACCTGGGGACCTTCCTATAGGGCTACAAAGGGGGCAGAGGGCATATCTGCAAGACAAAGACCCCAGTGGGATATATATAGACAGGCTCCCTGCATGTTTCTTTACTCTGATTTGGAAATTATTCCCAGAGTCCACTAGTGTTAATAAACGGGGTCCCTCCCTTTCTCTTGGAAGGTGCTTGGTATTTCTTTGGTCTTCTGTAACAGTTCAACTGGTTCAAAAGTACAAAAATATCTATCAGTAGGTGAACAGTTAAATTAACACTAAATATACATAATATAGAATATTAGTCCATCACAAAAAAAATTTCCTATTTATATGCATTAATCAGAGTTTAAGTGAAAAAGCAAGTTGTAAAACACAATGTATAAAAGACTGGAGTTGTTTTTTTTAAATTCCATGGGTGTGTATATATAAGTATATAAATAAAATATGTGTACAAACATACATAGAAAAAAACACAAGGAAAAACACACAATAAATTGTCAATCACAGTTACCTTTGTAAAGTAAAATTGGGTATGTAGAGAGGTCATATATGTATTTTTCCTTTATATGCTTTTGTTTTAGAGAGAACAGATGGAAAAACACAGTAGCACACATGGACATATTTTCCTTTAGTTAAGCTGAGTCAGGAATATTAGTAATGTTACCTAAAGGAACCATGTGACCCCATAGAAATGTAGCCTTCACTGTATAGGGAGCGATTTTGGTGCTCTCTTGTGCATCAGTTTTTCTCTCCAACAGATTAATTTCATTGGCATCCTAACAAGAAAAATTGTGAATATGTGTTCAAAGAAGTTTCCCTTGCTCTCACATCCCTCCAGAAACCAGCCCATTTCTCTGCTCACTTTTTCCTTCTTTTCTCTTTAATCCACTGCAGGGTACTTTTTACCCTCATTATTTCTCTTGTTCTTGTCACCAGTGACCACTATTGCCAGGTCCAGTGACACTTCCCTGCCTTCCTCTCTCTTTACTGCTCAACAGAATTCCTCATCCTTGAAACACTTTTTTCCCTAGACTTCCATGTTGTCTAAGACTTATTATCTGATTGTAGCAGCTTCTTCTTGGCCTTCTCTACTGGACCTTTGTTCTTTGCCATATTCCCTAATGCTGGAGTTGTCTGGACTCAATCCGTAAATCTCTTCTCTACCAACATTCATTCTGTATGTGTTTACATCCAACCCCATGGCTCTAAATACCATTGGCCATAATTCAGAGTAAACCCCCAAATTACAGCCCAAATTACATTAAATAAACAAAATAAAAAGTTAATTCCTACATAACAGATCAATACAGTGTCTTCTGACATGTGAACTATTATTTAAGAAAAAATCAGGAATCTTATGACCAAAAGTGTTTTATATAACTTTATCTTTCAATTCCTATTCCCACTGTAGGAACTTGACTTTTTAAGTTATTCTTTGTTAATTGCTACATTTTTACTACCATTAGTAACATGATTACAGTGGGGGCAGTCCCACATGAGCATATACTTACCACGAGGTAGGGTGCACAAGCATCACATGAAAGTTTAGTGGCTGAAAAACTGGATAGAGTGAATACAAACAAGCAGATCCACTGGGAAGAATGTAGATTGATTGGGGCAGCCAAGTTAGTAGATCAGTATATAGAGACTACTTTACTTCAAGGCAAGGCCAAAGCTCTTGTGAATGAATATTCAAATCCATCTGACACTCTCACAATTTCTGCCAATTTCACAGGTATAAGTGGGATGGAAAGAGCGCACGAATTTCAAACACACTTGTCAAGAAAGTAGAGAATGTGTAATATTCAGAGAAAGTGACCAAAGTTCAGATTATATAAATTTAAAACTTAGCTCAGCAGCATGACAAATTAATTGATTCCACTGCACAATAACTACAATAATAACACTCAACATTAAGATATGCCAGTCTTCTAGATGCTCTTCATAGTTTAGCGTGTATATTTATACACACAATTACAATTCTATAACACAAGAAACCAATTTCCCTGTGTACAGATTAGGGAACTGAGGGACAGAGTGATTAAGTGGCTTGTTCAATTTCATAGTAAGCTCCTGGTTTCAAACTAAGGAAATCTAGCTCCAAAGTTTATGATCCTGAACAATATGCAATACTATCTCCAAAATATTAAGACCATGAATTTTCAAAAGATGAAAGAGTAGAATTAACATTTACAGAATTCACACTCTTACTATTTCTGAACTTTGAAAAATTAATATTTAATACTTATGACCAATACACACTGCATTGTAGATATTTTAGAAAATCTGCTTTAAAAGAAAAATCTCTAAAGATATATCAAAGAAAAAGAAACAATCATGCCATTTTCTTGGTATTGGCAATGTTTCAGTTGCCATGTTAATAAACAATAACAAATATCAATTTGAAACCCCTTCAAGTCTAAGGAATGTTTAGCCACAGTTAACTACTAAGCTTTAGTGTTATTCCTTAGTAGTATCATTACCAAACAGTAAAACATAAAATACCACATTTCTTCTACCTCAAGTGCACACACCTTATCAGGGAAACAAGACATCTAAATACATTGCTGACATAGAGTAAAAATTTAACTATGAAGCAGTATAGCAAAATATTTAGAGAATTGACAGAAATTAAACAATGACCATGTTTCATTAGCCAATGATGTGCCCACCATAAATTCTACTGCCAGAGTTGTTATTGAAGTCCATACCGTCTATTTATTCATCTGCCCTATGAATACTGGAGACAAAATTAAAACCTCCTTATTTTTTCACATTACTTATAGATTCCTCACTATAGGACTAAGTTATCCAAATCAGGCTGAGAACAGAGTGGTAGTGATACACAATGTTTGGACTGGAACCCGGATTCTTTGTCTGCCAGAGTTGAAGAATGAATCCGCGGACAGAAGATGGTATAGCAAAGGTGGAGATTTATTGAAGAACATTAAAGATATAAAGAAAGAATGACTTCCATGTGGGGATAGGGAAAGAGTCCCAATGAGTTCCCTTTCCCTACAGTTTATAAAGGCTGCAGATCCTGTGTCCCCATATCTTCTCTGATTGGTCACTATTCCCCTAGACTGGTTACTATAGTAACTCCTGGGCTCAGAGGTTGAACCTCACATAAAACATGTGAGGTCCCCCCCTCCCTTCCTTATTGTTTTCCTATTCCCTTTGGGCTTCCTTCTCTTTATTTTGTAAATATAGATATCTTGCTGTTCCCAGCTCCCTCATTCTATGAAAATCTACCTGTTGCAGCTTTTTAGCTTCCCTATTCTATGGAAATACACCTTCTGTTGCTCTACAGCCCAGTGCTTCTTCCATGGTCCTCTTAATTTCTAAACTTTACTAAAACCAATCTTTTTCACCCCAAAAAATTCCTGTTTCAGTAGACAGATATATTCTAGTCAGACACATCATTCTTCCCTATTGTTTTAAAATTGCTTTACTTGATTTCTCCAGAAGTCTTATTAGTGTCAAATGGATTCCTTGCAGCCCCTTTCCAGCTCTGCTGCAGACAAGACTATATGTGGGTACTCAAGGTCTCACCACTGCTTACACTCAGCATGGACCACTGCTTCTGACCTCATTGTCATTGGACCTCATATATTAAACGCCTGTCATTTGCTATGTTCTTATCTAGATGGCATGAAACTTTAGTTCATTTCTGGATTATATATAAGATTTTAAGGGTATATAAACTCATTAAATAGCACTTCTTTACAATAATGTTGTCAATAATTATTAATATTTTTTGAAAATACTAAAAAAGTGAAAAGAATTTTAGAAAATCATCATTAAGAATCTCACCAATAAGAAATTATTCCAAAAGGCTTATTTTAAAACTACTGCATATATCTAAAATCAAATTTTCACTATAAATATATATTGCAGATTAAACTCTCCTATAAAAATATGAATGCTATCGTCATATTGTTATAGTAATTTTTAAGTTAGCATAAGTAAAACTCCATTTTGAATTGTGTGTAACCCTTAGACTCCATATTAGAAGCTGTGTGTACCTGATAAGATCCTTACCTAAAGATGTAACTTGTTTACCTAACTGAGAACTATCCTAACCTCATCTATAAGGACCAGACCACCACCACACCCATCTTTGGATATAAAGTTAGACACCTGTCTGCCCTCCACAGACACGTCTCCAACTGCCAACCTACTCTGCTCTGCCTCCCTACCTTCAAGGAGCTCCACTAAGCCAGCCTCTGCGGCCGCTTACTCTCAGTACATCTTGTGTGTGGTGTGTCTCAGTGAGCATCTCCAGGTGGACTTCCCAGGGACTGAAAGCCATCAGGACTTGGTAAATAAACCATGTGTGATTCGCTTGCAACTAACTGTTTGTCTGTCTATGTTACTTACTTTGAGGCTCAGCTAAGAATAGCAATGATCTGTGTTCAGTAAGAATTATTATAAGCACTGTCACTCGTTCAGAACTGGTAATATACCTTAAGCGAAAGAGTGCAGTCACCTGTGATACATCCCTAAAATTTGGGACACATATTTTATTCTTATCTCTTTAATTATTATTGAACATCAATAATAATTTTCATTAGTGTAAATAAAACCAGTGTAAACTTCAATGTAGAAAATGGTCCTTCTTTCTGATTTTTGTCTTTAACATTAATTAACAGTGTGGAGTTAATAAACCAAGCAACTAAGTATTTTCACCTTTGTAAGTCTATTGCTCTATTTATTAAACTTGTGTCCTGAAAAGGTGCTCTCACTGGGAATGTACAAAATAGCCAACTACTAAAGCATCATCAACTTTATCCATGTCATAACTTATATTTTGCTGATTAGATGTGTGAAACATAATATCTTGTTTCATAAACTTAAATTTATTTAACTTCTGATAACAAATGACTTTTACTTTTTATATTAATATAAATCTGTTTGATTAATTCTCCAGAGAATGTGGTATAAGCTATATATTTGTTCAACATAGTCTTTTTACCTGTTTCCTAATTCATTTACTTCAGCTCTAATGTTATAGTTTCATTTTTTCTTTATATCTTTAAGCGTTTTGTAGGTGTTCCTTTTGTTAATCCTTGTTTGAAAGTCAAATTTATGAATTTTCTAGCATTCTGATAAATAATTTACTTTTTAGAATAGCTTTGAGTATGAGGTACTTTGTTTTCATGTCAATATTTTTTGCATAGTTTAGATATTGCTAATTTAACTTTACTTAATCTCAATTTTACTGCATTCTGGTCATAAAAAATGGTCTGTATAATTTCTATTGATCATCTATGCAAATGTTTCAGGTCAACTTATTAAGATAAAAGTAGCCACTCCCATTCTCTCTCACCAAGTGAATTTATTTCAGAGCATTCATCTTTGTAATTACATAATTCTTAGCATATTCACTTGCTTATTTTGTCTTCCCCACTATGTTGTTAGCTCTATAAAAATAGCCATCAGGATGTATGCTTTGTTCACCACCAATTCCCATAACCTAACTGTGTTTCTATTTTGAAAACAAAAGAATTAAGGGAAGTGTCCAAGTGGTGGTCATAGCGTGAAGGCTAGAAAGGTGATGAGTGCCGAAAAATGCAATGGTTGCTAGTAAATACACCCACAGGGACTGTTGTGAGGAAAATGTTAATGTTGGCCTAATGTGAGAGATACTGGCATTGTTTGTCTCCTACTTGGTTTAATGATCTAAGAAAAGAAGACAACTGTTGGAGTATCTTCATGCCAACTTTCAGATTGGGTGTGCTGCTTCATTTCATAGGGCAAATTGTGCACAGGTCATGGGTTGATTTTTTGTTTGCTTGTTTTTGTGTGTGTATGTGTTGACAATGACAATGTGTTGCTTCATTGCTCTATATTTATGTTCTCTAGTTTATAAACCTTCCAAGACTGGCAATCAATAACTTAGTATAGTAGATTATTATCACGTTTTAATTTTTTTAAGTTTCCAAGGGACCACAATAAAAAGTTTGGAGAGACTGCATTCAGAAATCCTAGTCTAATCCTGTTTTGTAAATATTTACTATTGAAAATAGTACATATGTCCTCTTTATTCCCCCATTACTAACCCTGTTTTAACCTGACATTTGGATTGGATTGGATGTTACTTCTTATACTTATCTTATGGCTGTTGCCATAAGATTTCAGCTAATACATTTGTTCTATCATAAACAAACATGTCAATTAGAGCACTATTTTGTCTCTGTACTCAGCAGCTTCCACAAGCATGTCATTATCCACAATAACTGGAAAACTCATTTTGATGTAATCTCTGAAAAAAAACCTGCTACAGTGGATGAGATGTCATTGCTTGCTATCACACTTTCTTTGTGAAGTACAATGAGAAATGAGTTGACCAAGAGACAGACTTTTCAAACCTGTCTTTAAGGAAACACTGCAATTACTAATGATAATGACAAAATAAGCCTTCTAATGATAGGCTTGCTTTCCAGTGGCATATCTTTCTTCTTAGTATGAACTGACATTATCATCTTTCTTTTCCTAAAGAATAATCACTAGGTACAAGATCCATCATAAGCACCATCCCTCTGGTTTCCATCTCCCTAAAGTAGAGTAGGTGTTTGCTCCTCTATTCTCTCAGAGAAAGCTATTCATATCTTTCCATATCACTATTACCTACTTTCCTCATTATATTGTAATTATCTGCTCCTCGGTCAAGTCTCCCTAAAGAGATTTTGAAATCTTTGACAACAAAGAGTATTATTATTTATTTGTAGCTTCAACTCTTACCACAGTGCCTAGGACATAAGTAGCACTCAATACATATTAGTAAAGGGAGGAAAGGAGACATAGGAAATAAAACAAAGACGGGGGGAGGGTGATATAAAAATAGCCTGAATCAAATTTGACATGGTAAGCGTGTGTGTGTGTGTGTTGGCAAGCAGAAATGAACTCATAGAACATATTAAAATCATGAGCATATTAATGACTGCTCAACATTCTCAAATTCTGTTGTGGAGTTAGTAGTACTCATCCAAGTATTCTAGTCCCTTTTAGAGAAACAATTTTTACTCTATCTGCCTCAGTATTGTACATTATTTGCTTTCTTGTTCTATCTAATCAAGGAGTAGAAGACTAAATACATATATAGTAATAGCTACTGAATAAACCGATGAGTAAATGAGTGAAACTTAACAATAAATGAGTACCTAAGGCAGAAAGTTAAAAATGAAACCTTATTTAACGACCCTTAATTTTCATAATGTGCTTGAAATACTTAAATTCTTTAGTAAAGTGATTGACAGCTGATGGTGCAATACTGAGAGAGATGCATTTTGTAAAATTTTGTTAATTAGATAGGGACACATTCACCATAATTGTCCTTTGTGTTCAAAATGAAAGCTGCTGACAGCCATGTCCAGGTGTATTCTAGACCAATAACTTTCCAGTCAGTGGTTTGGCTCTGCTGTCTAAAAAGCAAGAGTTGTTAATTAGCAAGTGAAAAAATAACACTTGATTGACTCTACTAAATTAGATTTTGTTGACCTGCCAAAGTGAATTTGTCATTAGAATTTATTAGAAACACACACACACACACACACACACACACACACACACACTTAAGCATCCCAGATTGTTAGTGGTATTTTTTTTGCACTCTAAAATAGTGTAACTGAAAAAAAACCCAAAGTTTCGGAGTTAAAGACCTATGTAAAAAATGCCAGCTCTTTTTCTTTCACCTGTTGGCCCCAGGCATACTGTTTAACCTCTCTGAGCTTCAATGTTCCAATATACAAAGTGATGATAATAGTGCTTTCACTGTAGGATTATTATGAGATTCAAAAGAGATAAGAAATGGAAAGGACTACCTGTTTCTAATATCATGCCTGTTGTTTATTAGATGCTTGACAAATCTTTCTAAACAGAATTCTTTAGGGTTAAGCCTCTCATGACATTAAGTTTGAATTTTTTCTGGCTTAGATTTATGAATGCATTTATTCAGTGTGCATGTGTTGGGAGAATACTGTATAAAAGACATACTTGATAGATGCTAAATATTATAATTCCTATCTTTAAGGGGGTTATGATTCATTTAGGGAGATAAAATGCATGCACTTATGACTAAAGTACTATGTAAGATATTATATGATGAGATATTATTTGATTCTTTTTCCTAGAGCTAGATTTAATTATCCCCATAATTAGTCTCTTTGATCATTAAATCCAAGTAAATTTTTATTATTTTTTAATCAAACAGTGTTACTGTAATCCAGTGATTTTCAATCTTTTTTTTTCATCTTGTGGCACACATAAACTAATTGCTAAAATTCTGAGGCACACTAAAAAATATACTTTTGCCAATCTGACAAAAATCGGTATAATTTTGACCCATTCATACCAGACAGCTATTATATTGACTATTGTCATCTTTTTAATTTGACAATCTAAGGAAAAAGAGGTCAGTGCCCCTGACTAAACAGGTATTGAATTTTTTAAAACATGTGGAATACAGGTTGAAAATCACTGATCTAAATCACTTAGGTGACCAGCCAAATCACTCTAATAACTAATATATTCGTTTTCCATTATAACAACAAACTTTTAATTCTCTCTTCCTCTAGTTATTTAAAAAGCCAAAATTTGTAAGAGTGTTTTCAATCGTTCCCTTTATTTTGTTAGTGAATATGTCTTCCATTTCCTAACATAAGCATCATAGTAATAAGTAAATACAAAGGCACCCAAACTGGCTTTGTTATTATGAGTCCCCCCCCCCCCCGCCAGAGTGTGTGTGTTTTTCCCCAGAGTCAAAATCATTCCATGATGCATAAAGAGAAAGAAATTCATGTTAGTGCTGGGATGTCAGGTAGTGTTTTGTGAACTGGGTCTTTTGCTACTAAAGTAAACAAAGGAAAAATAATGATGAGAATAGAGGAGGATAAGAATAAATGAAAGTGTAAGGGTGATAGATAACCTAATAATGAGTAAAGAACGGTGCAGGCTGAAAACACATGTGAGGGTTAAGGATACTAACTCATATTTGAGTGCTTAATGCCAACTGAAAGATGTTTCATGCTTTATATATGAATGCCAATACTTCACATTAAGGTTTGAATTTCTATAATACTTAAACAGTTGCCCCCCAAAACCTGTTTCATGTTTTAGTTGTATAAACATCATTCACAAAATACTTTGCTAAAATTGGTACAAATTAGAACTGGTCATATTTATCTCAATTAGTAAACAATTAAAAGTTTTGCTATGTGTGTTTTTTTCTAAAATGAATAGTAATTTCTGCTTCTTAGAAAGAAACTAGACTATCATTAAACCGTGGACAAGCTCTCATGCTTTCTTGAAGAGTGTAATGTTGTATAATATACACTAATGGTTACACTAATAACCATTCTTTATAACACCACTCTATATTCAGTGCACTTATAAAAGTTATTTAACTTCACTGAGCCTTAGTATCTTTATCTATAAAGTGGAGGTAATGCTTGTATTTTTAAGTGAGAAAATATATCTAGTCCAGTAAATATTATATGCATAAGTATTGCTATTATTAATATTACTACTTGTTTTTCTTCACTCTTCTCTTGCCAATTAGGAACAGGTATGTGACCACTCTCTATTAGTTTGAAGGATATAATGCTGAATATGTATAATTATTAACCAGATCTCCAGATGCAAGGTCCTCATAAATTATAAAGTTCAATAAATTGCAGAGAAAAAACAAAATGAGAAATAAAAAGATCCTTAATAAGCATTGCTATTCTCTTGAAAATAAATAAAAAATTAACTATTTTTCATAAAAACAATCTATAGACATGATTTCATACTAGAATTATGGAAAGATAAAATCAGCCCTTTGTGCCGGGCAAGTCCAGATTCCAAAGCCAAAATATACAATCACTACAATTAGAGGGATAGTAATAAGTAATTTCAATCTATAAAGTAAGCGTGAAACTAAAAAGAGAGAGAAAGAGAGAGAGAGAAAGAGAGAGAGAGAGAGAGAGAGAGAGAGAGAGAGAGAGAGAGAGAGAGGGAGAGAGAGAGAGGTTCAAGTGAAAAAAATAAGTAAAATGTAAAGAAAAAAATAATTTTTTGATAAAACATAATTTTTTAAATAAAAGGAACAACCATTGTAGGGATGAAGAAAAGTATTGTTATTTATGTAATGTCACACATTTTTTATTATTTTTGAAAGCTTACTTGTGATAGTCCCCTCAGAGAATCAATAGGTTTTCTTGTATGCACATTTCCAAAAGACACTTTAGTATTTTAACAGCAAGTTATATTCTTTTAATAGCAGACATATTCCACTTACAACTAGGCAAGTAATCACTGCCAGAATATATGAGGAGTTTTCAGCTTTATTTGCCTTTTAACATTCTATAAGCCTGTGCACTGAAAGGAGGCTTTAGGCAAGGTGCAAGAACACTGTTAAGCTAAAAATAAAATCGGGAGGCAATAATAGCACTTTCTTTCTTTTTTTTTTTTAGTTTGAACTAAGCACATCTACAAAGTAATAATAATCAAATGTAACAAATACCGCTACTGTCTCTAAAAAGGAAAGCACAGAATGTGCTCTGGAATAGAACCAAACAAATAAGCAGATCCTCTGAATATGGAAGGCACACTTCCCAGGGAATACACAACACTGAAATCCTCCTATATAATAAAAGGGTAATATGCAAATTGACCCTAACAGCAGAACAACTGGGAATGACTGGTCACTATGACACACACTGACCACCAGGGAGCAGACGTTCAATGCAGGAGCTGCTCCCTGGTGGTCAGTGCACTCCCACAGGGGGAGCTCTGCTCAGCCACAAGCCAGGCTGATGGCTGCCAATATAGCGGTGGTGGTGGGAGCCTTTCCTGCCTCCTCAGCAGTGCTAAGTCTGACTGAAGCTTAGGCCTGTTCCCCACTGGCAAGGGGACATCCCCCAAGGGCTCCCGGGCTGCCAGAGGGATGATTGCCTGCCAGCTTAAGCCTAATCCCCCAGGAGTTGGCCTAAACCAGAAGGTGGACATCCCCCAAGGGGTCCCAGACTGCCAGAGGGCACAAACCAAGCTGAGGGAACCCCCCCCCAAGTGCACAAATTTTTGTGCACCGGTCCTCTAGTCTATAATAAACAGAACAAAACATGACAAAGAGATCACATGTATTCCAATCACTGAGACTAGCTAAAGGCTTGCTTAATTGGTATCATCTCAAATGGTTTCTCCTCCAAAATACTATAGGCATAATGATTCTTGTGAGCATAAGAGATGCCTCTTTGGGAACACCTCACCTCCCATCCCCATAGGTTCAGCTCCATTGTATGATACCACTACAGTTGCTCTCTACCAATGATGAAGAAAGAGAGGCTCGCCACTCCCCTACTCTACTCATAAGAAGACTACAAGAGCAACAGACACATCAGAGAGAGAAGGAAGCAGCAGCAGGAAAAAAATAAGATTGCTAACTCCTCTGTGAGGGGATGAAATTAGACTTCATTTTGTGAGGCATTGAGGATATACTCAAAGGGAAATGCAGCTTCTATTTAGGAATGTGCCTACCCTAGCAGAACCTTATCCTGAAAAACAAATCTTCATTAAGTATGTACGTGAATACCCTCAAAGAGAAAATGGTTACATAATTTCAGCACTGTATACAATGGATAATATCTATTCATCTACCTATAAGATTCCTAATTCTATCATTGGCATTGTGTAGCTCTGAGAAAAGTACAGGCACACACATCAAAAGCCCTTGAGAAAATGGCCCCTATTGTTATATGTGTGTAATTTCTATCCTAGAAATGCTATCATTATTGCATTATGTGAGAAGCAGATACAATTGGGTCTGTCATAAAAAAGACATAATTCACTGTGACAAAAGCTAGCTCTCATTTTCATTCATTCATTAAAATTATAATATTTATTGAGAGTTTTCTGTGTGCCATAATGGCAGAATATATTACTGATGTTGTTCAGCTGAGTCAAACACGTACACATACAAATATATAAAACTGCGAAAAAAAGTCCTCCATTTTTACATGTCTATAATTCCTGTTAAATAAGAGGTATCATTTTCTATTATACTAAAAATGGAGATATCTGGGCCTGTCAAGATAAAGATATAATTCACACTGAAGAGAGCTTGATCTTACTTTCATTTATTCATACATTCAAAAATAGTTATTGAGAGTCTTCTATCAGCTCTGAATAGCCTGCAGTCCAAGAGAATATAATATGGAGCTAATAGTGCAGAGGGAGAGGCAGAATTTAAACTAGCAACAAGTGTTCTAGGGGGATGAGTGTTCAGAGAAAGCCAGTAAAGGATGCTATGGGGGTACCTAGGCCAGTGAAGATTTATCTGCAAATATTCCAAGGACTTAATATTTGGTTCAATGGGCAAGTGAGACAGTTTCCAGCAAAGGCAGCAGCATGTGTAAAACTCCTAAGATAAAACACAAAAAATGAGGGGTTTTTTTTAGGAACAGAGAGAGAATATAGATATGGACTTACTAATAAGTGGTCAGAAAAAAGGCAGAAGAGATCATCAGGGTCAAATTTGAAGTTCTTTTATCTCATTTCTTGGGATAAGATTTGAATTTTATCTCAAGCCCTAGTGAACTCAAGAAAGTGGTCTATTAGGTAAGTGACAAGGACAGATTGGCATTTTATCTCTCTGGTTATGTACAGAGAGTAAATTTAAACAAGGTAATCCTGGAGTCAAAGAGACTGAATGTGAGGAATCTTAACATATTTGAGTTAGCAATAGTAAATGAGAGTGGCTTGAGCTAAATTAGTTACAGTGAGGATGACAGAAATATACGGAGAAGTAATTGAATGGCAAAATCAGCAGCCTGGATAAATATGCACACAGGAGATACAGAAGAAGTAGAATCAAGGTTGGCACTATCTGAATTGGAAAACTGAGAGAATGGTGCTATCAACTGATAAGATAGTAGCACATGGGGAGATGTAGGTTTAGGGGACCAAGAAAGATGGTAAGCTGAATTTTAAACTTGATGAATGTGGATGCCAGTGGACATCTAAATAAAAATATCAAAAAAAGATATCTAAATGGTAATTTGGGTCTGGGATTCAGGATAGGGTCTAGGTTTGAGCTATAAATATGAATGCAATCAGCTCTATCAAGTTTGTGATGTCACATAAGGGAGAATGTGTAAACAAAAGAACAGAACTCCAAAAACTACCAATATTTTTAAGGGAAAAGATAGCCACAGAGGCAACTGAGATGTAGTCATGGAGGGAGAGGTGCAGTTTAACAGAAGCCAAAAATAGACTTTATTTCAAAAAGGAAGAATTACTTTGTACTATCAGTTGTTACTGAGAAACCAAGAAAGATGAATACTGTGTCCTCTCTCAAAGAGGTCATTTCTGGTACAGGTGGAATCGGTTCCAACAGAGATGGGTTAAAGAGTAAGCAGGAAATGGGGCAATAAGGGTGAGTTCTTTTACCAGGTACTATTTATATGAATTTTCTTTTCAGAAGACATACTGGAACTAATAAACCTAGGCAAGTAGTAGCTACTCTTCTGGGCAAGGACTCATGGTTTTATTTTTGAAGGTGTTAATTTTCCATGGATTTCTTCCATCTCTACATGTCTTAAAAACAGAGGCACTGATGGTTCTATCTTCCAGACTTTTTTCAAGGATGTTTGTATACCAAACAATCTTGGATAATACAAAGAATATATTTCTCCACAGCTGCTTCCTGACCATTATAAGATATTGGGTTTGGTGTGTCTTTCCTATAATACAACATGATGCATGTACAAGTTCCACCTGGCCCTCTTCATGTCTCCTTGTGCAAACTGGGACTGAAGGCACTGACAAAAAAATGATGGCTCTCTGGCTGCTGCTATTACTAGGAGTAATAAAGTATTTTATCTCTGGCTGAGGAGTTTCCATGACTTCTGCCAGAATCCATGAACCTGTGGTAAGCTGTGCATCAGCTTGCAAGCATAGCAAAATCTCAGATTCTTTTCAATTCTTGAGTTTAACTATTTTTACCTTTGTCCTGATCCTGGCTCAGAACTTTAAGTTTTAAGCACCTATGCCAACTAAAAAGTTAAATTGTTCCTATAAAGAGGAATAGTTTACTGTTTTATGTTTTAGTCTCTGAAATATATACTGTCAACTCCCATGTAAACCATAGACCAGCAGCATAAATTAGAAAAATGAGACTGCATCCTGCACAACATTGACAAGCTTGCAGGACAATATTTCTTAGTTTTGCATTTGAGCACATCATTTAGAGTGCATATTTTCTGGTTATGTTCACTCTGCATACATATACACAACAATAACTGCAGTACTGCCATTTCAATGCCAAGTTACCTATGTGACACAGACATATGATTTTAGTAAAACACGGCCGAGTGAATAATTTATGAATGATAGAGGCTCTTTGGAAACTCATTATAATTCTTAAAAGAATGGTATCTAATCTATAGATGATTGTTTCTTTTTTAAAAAATTGAAATATAATAGACTCCTAAAGAATCAAATAGAATTCAAATACATCTTGAGTTAAAGTCAACGCTGGGTAAATTAAGGTTGACTTGAAGTCATTTATGCTAGCTGGGGGCCTTGTTGGTTAAAATTATCTAAAGTTTTCTTTGAATAAGTTAGAATTTCTCAATATCTTTTAATAGTTTGTGTTCTCTTATGTAAGTGTAGACCCTATAGGCTCAAAATTACAGAAAAAAACGAATAATGTTGACCTACATTTGATTAAATATTCAGTAAACAAAAAAGCAATTGAAAACAAAACAAAGCTAAAAGAACACATACAGAAGGGGTATGTGTATACATTTAGGTCAATGGAACAGAATTATTAAAAGAAACTAATTGTCATATTGAAATCATAATGAATGGAACAGATATTAACAGGGGAAAATGACTAGAAAGATGAGATATTTGTATCTTTAAAGTCTGTTAAGACCATCATTATGCAGATTACTCTCTATCAGACAGAAATTGTATCAGGGTTGACAAGGAGGTGTAATCAATTAAATACTTGAGATTAAGAGTAGGAGGGAACATTTTTTTTTTAATCACTCCAGGACTCTCTGAGCATAATCACTGCCAGAAACACTATGTCCTGAATTCTTAGTAAATTTTCAAAGATAGAGCTAACTAAATGTAATGTGAGCAGTCCCTCCAGTGAAAAGTAACAGCTCAAAACAGATATATCAATTAAACAAAAAACTTTCAGTTTTCATTTTTTGCAAAAGCCCTTTTTCGAATGTAGTAGTTAAATGCCACAAATTTCTATTTAGTAGAGAATCTAAGCAGATCCTATAAGAATTGAGAATATACCAACCCTGGATTATCACTAATAGTCATCTGAAAAAGAAGTAGCATTTAACATAAAATATTGCCAGAATAATTATTCCTCTTCGCATTTCATAGTTTTCATTTGTTTTTATAAATATACCATTATGTCAACATATAGAAATTTTATCAGTAATAAAAAAATACCTTTAAAATGTCCATTATCCTTTCCAAAACTCTCAAATGGTATCTTCCAAATAAATTGATCAGTATAGGAAATCTATAATAATAAAAGTGTAATATGCTAGACTGGACGGCCAAACGACCTTCCAGATGTCCTTCCAGACAACCTCCCAGTTGAAGCCAAGGTTGTGAGGGCTGAGGCAAGTCACCATGGCTGCGAGGACCGAGCCCCTTGCATGAATTTTGTGCATCAGGACTCTAATATTTAATAATCACATTTAAGGTGGATAAGTTGATAATTGATTATAGAGATAAGTCAAGTCATCAAGAAAGTAATAATATACTTTCAACCTTTTTAAGAAAATTATTGACTTCAGTCCAAGGATGCAGAGAAAAGTACAACCTGAGGATGGCATTGTTAGAAGCTCCCATTCCATCTGCGACCTCAAGTGGTTCAATTATCTGCTATGTGGGTGCCAAGAGTTAAAATCTCTACCTTATTGTATGAAAGAGAAAAACAAAGTGGCCAACTCCTGCGTTAGCTGAGTGTAGTTTGCAGAAATCACAGCAAAAGTATTAGGCTTGTGAAGTTCATTCTCTAAGTATTTGAGCAATCCAATTTGTTTCTGCCCACCTGTTCTATCATCTTTTCATCAGAGAGCACTGTTCTGAGTAATGGGTAATTCAGGACTAACAATCTAGGAGCTGCTATGGCTTACCATTACCCACTTTTTAAAAAGGTTCTGTTTGTGTGGGTGGTGTAGTGTGCAGGTGCATGAGTTCTTGTCAATGTACGGGAAAGAAAGGCAAACAGAATCTGTTTCCATGGGTATGGAGAATAGTTTAAGAAAATTAGTTAATATATATGGTGGAAAATCTTAAATTTTTAACCAGGAAAGTATCTTGGATGAATCATTTTGCTTATTCTCATCACATCTTCCTCCAACATAGTTATATACTTTTACTAGTACATATTTTTAAATCTTCAGAAAATAACCCTCAATAGTTCCGTTATGTTTCACAGATGGTAAAAGCAAAATTTTTATCTCAAACCCTAAAATCTTTCTTTACCCCTTTGCCTGATCTTTAGAAAAGCAGATAAAAATTAGTAAGTATTAACCTTAAAATATTTTTTACCCTTCCTAATGTATTATCACCCACACAGAGAAAATATGACATAAGGGAAAGAACTGGAATTAAGGTTAAAAAAAGCTAAAGTCTTAACTCCAACAATTACTGAGATAAACCAAACCAAGAAAACCACAATGTAACTTAATTTTTGTTCTCTAGCTGTTACTTGGGACTACTGAAATATTTATTAGTTACTACAAAGGCATGTGATTTCAAATGGACAGTGAAAGTGGTAAAGCTTCCAAAGGTCAATCACACTGTAAATCTTCCATCATAGAAGCTAGTACTATCCCAGCCAAATATGAATTTCTCATCTACATTATTGCATTAAAATTTTCTTTCCAACAAAATTGATTTTAAAATCATATCTAGGGAATATAATATAAAGTAGCTAGCTCAAATAACTTAGGTGCATAGTAGATGCTCAATAGGTGTATATAAAGCCACTATCCCAACTCAGATTATATAACAGATGTTCAATAAATGAAAATTATTTCTAATAATAGTATTTGAAGTAGTAACAATGCTACTAATCAATTATTTTTTGCTTTATTTATAGAAGGAATTGGAACAATTTATTAATCATCTTGTGCACTGGACACAACATTTGATATTATATGGAACACCTTAATACCCAAAATTAGATATTAGTTTCCCCTTTTTTTAGATGTAGAGAGATTTGAACAGATTTTATAACTTACCAAAAGCTCACAGCTCAAACCAACTTATGTTGATTTCCAAAGCTGCTCATGTCCAACTATAATCTATTGCCTCCCAGAAGTTCAAAGTTAAGAACTGTATCCTTAGAAAAGCATGGCTAGTGTTGAATAAATATGGATATCAAAAAGTAATCCTATTTATACTCTTTAGCCATTTACCTAGGCTTTAAATTTATAACAGCTATTCTCTCGGATTCCTAAAACACATCTATATATATAAAAGCCTAAGTCACCTTTATGACCGGTTGACTGAACGACCAGTCAACCGGTCGCTATGACAGGCACTGACCACCAGGGGGCAGATGCTCAATACAGGAGCTGCCTCATGGTGGTCATTGCACTCCCACAGCCAACCTCCTGCAACCAGCCAACTTCCCTCTGTCTCTCCCCCCTGCTGGCTGGCCATGATGGCCTCAATGGACTCTAATTGCCAGCCAGGCCAAGGAACCCCATCTGTGCATGAATTCATGCATCAGGCCTCTGGTTAAGGGATAAAAGAAAAGATTAGTTTTACTGGTTAAACAGAGCTTTAATATTTTGATTTCTCTAACAAATACAAAGAATTATAGTAATGCATATAATTAAAATTTATTTTGTTAAATAATTATATTACTGTATTAAAATGCTTCATTAAGAACTGCATTTTAAATACATTCTAGTGTATGTGAACTCTGTTTTGCCATATATAAATATTGTTCTACTAGTAATTATATTCCAAAAATGGAATATAATTCCATTCTCTCTCTAAATAGCTTATAATTATTTAAATAATTACATAATAGAAATTGTTTATTCTCTCTCTAAATAGCTCATAATTATTTAAATAATTACATAATAGAAATTGTCCTGGGAGTATAAAATCCTATGATCCTGCTGCTGTTTTAAATAATTTCAAATATTGAGATTGGGAGGGATATTTAAAGCTTTGAAGATTATGTCAGGACTATTTTCAACAAAAATTACAAACTGAGCTGCAGTAGCTTTAATCACTCTAGTATCATTTTTATGGAAGCTGTAGTTTTTCTGTTTATAAATTTTTCATATTTGTGAAAATATAATGATATTTATATTTTTTATTTATCCTTATTATATATGAAGCTTTCATAATCATAGACTATTGTCAACCTTCTTTATAAATCAGCCCAGTTCTTTTTACATTGAACATTCTATATTTGGAGCTATAAGCTTTAATATGTATTTTGACCAGGCACTTACATTGCAATTTCTGGATAAAATACATACTTTATTTCATTCAAATGTAGTCTTACTACAAAACAGCAATGGAAAATGCATTTCTGGAAAATGATAGGTTAGAAAATTCAATTCAAAGCAATTCTTTTGAGATCTAACAAAAAATCTAATTACCTGTTTTAATATTGAGTCCATGAGAAAACTTGTAACACAGAAAAAAATAATTCCTCATTTCAATCCTATCCTAGTTCTGTTGCTTTTGGCCCCTCGACAACAGGAAATTCCATCTTCAAATCTGTCCTGGTGTGAGCTCAAAGCTATTCCAGGCCTTTCTGCCCATCCATTTCACCAACATGCACTATTTCTTAACACTAAACCTGGTTTTGTTTTTTTTCTATTACAAACGCCTCTAACCTAAAGCAGTCATTACTCTTCTTCCTTCAGCATTTGACTAGACCCATTCACACACAGGAGCAAGCTCAGATTCAGATCAGACCAGTCCACTTACAGAAATATGAGCATCAAGCATGAACTCAGACCCCATAGAATTGCTGACTCATATAGGTGTGTACATAGTGTTACAGTTAATATTAGGACTGACTCATACATTACTTTTGGCCACACACCTTGTTCAAAAGACAAATTAAAATAAGGATAGACTCGCATATTTTCATAGAGAAACATACATAGATATTCTTATTCATACACCCACACAAGTCTCCTCTAGGATATCCAAGAGGAAGGCAAGAAAAAGATAATAGTTATACAAATACTAGGGGCCCAGTGCACAAAAATTTGTGCACTCGGCGAGGGGAGGAGAGGGTCCCTCATCCTGGCCTGTGCTCTCCCACAGTCTGGGACCCCTGGGGGGGATGTCCACCTGCTGGCATGCATGGCCAGTCTGGGTGAGGGGCTGAGGGCTGTTTTCAGGCTGGCCACAG
>PVJC01026379.1:0-24036 GCA_004026665.1 Murina feae
CAAGCAGGCCAGTGGGGAGGGAAGATGGGGGTGAGCAGGCCAGCAGGGGGTGCAGTTGGGGGCAAGCACACTGGCACGGGGGGAAGTTGGCTGTGATCAGACTAGCAGGGAGGCATTTGGGGGCGAGCAGGCTGGCACCAGGGGTTAGTTGGGGGCAAGTAGGCCGGCAGGCAGAGTGGTTAGGGGCAATCAGGCAAGCAGGCAGGCAGGCAGGTGAGTGGTTAGGAGCCAGCAGTCCTGGATTGTGAGAGGGATGTCCGACTGCTGGTTTAGGCCCTATCCCTATAAACTGGCAGTAGGACATTCTTTGAGGGGTCCCAGATTGCAGGTTGGGCTGAGGGACACTCCCCCCTCCCTGTACACGAATTTTGTGCACCAGGCCACTAGTTTAATATAAATTCATGGAAAATAAAGATACAATATGAAAAAAAGTGACCTCTAAGTGAGATAATCTTTAAGCTGATGTTTTATATCATACTTTTTAATTAAATAATATAGATTTCACAGTAAAATCAATATAAACCAAGGATGCTTTGTAATATCAATGCTCTGGTCAGTGCATTAAGATAAAACATATAAATAAAGTTTATAATTACTAGGAAGAAGGGAAATCATATAATTGAAAACAACAGTGAACCAAAATAGAATCCATCAAATTAGTTTAATTTTTAATATTAAATTAATTTTCCTATATACCAGCAATAACTGTGAGAAAAAATTGTAATTCTACAAAGTTTTTGGAATTAGAATAAATGATTCTAAAGAAAAAAATAAGGCAATGAGAATATTTAAAGTTTTTGAAAAGTCACCGAGACAAAACTTGCTTTGCAATGTACGTAAATGCATTATTAATAAAACAGCCTGGTATTGGTTGACAAATATAATCAATGAATCAGAATACATACTTTTGGGGAAAAAATCCTAAAGTATATTGTTTTAGGAAAACAAATTTAAAGCGATGGAAGATCCAATGTTTTATATTGTTCTAGAAAATTGGATATATAGAAAAATTTAACTTAGACTATTCCCTTGCCTCTTCTGACAAGATTTATCACCATTTCTGATTTCTTCTGTAACCATCCATATGAGAAGTGTACATTCTTAGGTCACACAAGCTCAAACTCACTGGGACTGCCTTTCAGATATAAATACCACAGAGATCTTTTCCACCTGATAAACGTTATTTTTGGCAGTATCTACAAGGCACAGAAGTTGGGTCATTAAGTTGGTCAGAAGTCGGTCAGGCTTTTTAAAGACAAAAGTCTAAGGCCAGCTCTAGGTTTCATCCCCAAAAAGGAAGTGGAGGACTAAAGAAAACCTAGTGGCTAACACTACAGCTGCAGGACAAGAGCATCAAGGAATAGATGAAAACGCTTCTTTAATTACTGATTCAAATGAGTACATGGGTGTCTAGTGTAGTGCTTGAGACCTTAAGGAACTCCACTGAGATGCACATCTTAGTGTGTGTGTGGGGGGAGGGGGGGGCGGGGGAGCGGAGGTTGACACAAAGGCAAAACCATTAGAGAACCATTATCTGCTAAATGGCATGGCACTGACAGTGTGTGCAAATGAATTTTAGCAAGCAAATTCATGTGAAGAGAGGAACTGGACAGTACTTGAGAGCCACAGTTTGGGGGTGGTAATGGTCGGCTCTCCTTTTTCCTTCTCCTTGGCAGCACAAAAACGTTGTAAGCTTCCCTCTCCCGCTCCATGTGGAACTATCCTTGCCCTCTAGCCATGAAAGCTCTTATTACAATTTAGCTCTTTCATATGGCTCCAGGGCCCACCACCAAATGCAATGGAGAATAAGCCAATCACATCAGTTTCTCCAACAACAAAAAATTTAACTCAGCCTCCACGAAAGAATAGGAAGTGAAAGGGATAGAAGGGTGGGGAGGGGAAAAAGAGACTGAGATGAAATGATATCTGCTTCTGATGTCTCTCTCTCTCTCTCTTTCCTCCTCTCCTTAGCAGCTTCGACCCAAACAAGCATGCAGCGCTCTGCCATTTGGCATTCCACGCCATTGGCAGTGTGTTTGCTGTGCTGTATGTCTGCTGCTGGCCCCGAATCAGGAACGAGGCCTCACTATTCAGAGGGACCACCTGTGGGTTTTATTTGCTTTTTAATAATCTCAGACCTGTTTTTTATGTATAGGTTACAGGGGCCAAAATTTATCTACAAGAGCCCTGCTCATGCCACAGGCAACTTCATTACTTCCAACCTTATCTGCAGTGGTGACTTTTGTAATAAGTGTTTATGTTCATTCAACACAATTTTATGGTTTTAACTGAAGAGTAAGTTTCTGGAAGTGTAAACTTCTGAAATGACAGGATGGGCCAGGCACAGAAAAAAATGGTTTCCTTCATAGTTTTCCCCTTTGCTTATTTCATTTTTCTTCTATCGTCTTTGAGGAGAAATAGTTGCTTTATTTTCTTCCTTATTTTTTCTCTGGAGGTAGGGGACTGTATTGATTGATAATAGCAATTGCTTTAATTAGCCAATGAAAATCACTGAAGAGCTCTGAATGAGCTGTCTCTTTGGGGAGACACAGATAACAGTAACGAGGGAACTGACAGGAGAGGATAATTGGCCTAAAAAAGATTCAGAAAGAAAAGCTAATGGAGAAATTATATTCTTGTCAGCAACTAATACCAAAATTCCCTGACAAGCTCCTGCTTTCCTTTTTAAAGGTAAAATATCTATTAAAAAGGAGGAAATGATAGGTCTATAAGGGTACTCTTTTAAAAGACAGGAAATATAATTCATAAAATTAAATATAAAAAATATAAAATTGTTTTGTTCTCTTCCTGTTGAAGGTAGTTTCTAACTCTTCCTAGGAAAACTATGATATACCATCTAAGACTGATAGAAAAACCTGCAGTGCTATTTTTCCCTTTCAAAAACAAGATATATGCTTGGAGGTGAAAGAGGGTGTAGGGGGGATAAATGCTGATGAAAAAAATAAGATAAAATAAAGAAAAGAACCTAGTTTGCCTTGAAAAAGGAAAGAAGCAAGATCTGCTTTATTTAGAATGAATGAATCAGATCCCTTTCTCAATCCTGATTGCACAGCCAGTTTTGAGGGGACATCAGTTGAGCTTTGGATGTTGAATCAAAAGTTCTGTCTCCCCCCTCCCTGGCTGTATAACTTTAGTCATAATATTTCTGTGACTCCTGGGTCATGCTGCTCACAGGATGACCCATACTATATTAATCATTATTTGACAAAACAAATAATGTATTTTTTCGGGACAAATATATTTTTGAAATGTTTGTTTTAAACAAAATTGTGTAGGACTTCTCAGAGTCCCCAGTATGATTGTATACATACAGTGTGATTCTTTAAAGGAAAAATGGTATAGAATTAGTTTTGGTATTTTAAAACTACTTTTATTAAAAAAAAAAAAAAACACAAAAACACAGTGGCTGTAATCAAGAAAAAAAAAACTACTTTCATTTAATTTACAAAATTATTTTATAAAAGGGCTACTCTAACACTGTGAAAGGGTATAAAGTGAAAAATAAAAGTATTGCAAAATTATTTCATACATAGCTAAATGGTGCTAAAGTCTACTCACCCCAATAGCATAAGAGATCTCTTGTTTTTCTGCACTCTTACCAATGCTTAGTAATTTTGCTAATCTGCTAGATTAAAATGTATCTTATTTTTAGTTAGTTACATGTGAGTGGGGTATTTTTACACAACTCCCCCCCCCCCCCCCACCAAACAATTTGTATATTCTTTTCCAGTGATCTGCCTTTTTGTTGTCCTGGTAACCATAGTGCCAACCTCAGGTTTACTGTGCAGATTAAATCCATGTAAAGTGAGAAGTTTAGAGTTTGGTGCCCAGTAAAGTGCTCATCAAGCGTTATTTGGCAAACCTACCTACCAACGCTGACTCATTCCATTTCAGAGGATTAGTTAACCGAGGTTTTATTGTGCCATCAGTCTGACCTTCCACTTCCTTGATGGGAAATCTAAATCTCAGAAAATGATGCCTCATATGAGAAAAGTGCCTCCTGGAATTGTATTTATCACATTGTATTTTAATTGTCTGTTTACTTCTCTGTCCTCCCTCTAGACTGAAAGCTACTTGAATTTACTTGTTTTTCCTTTTTTTTTTTTTTTTAATTAATCATCATCTGAGGATATTTTTCCATTGATATTTAGTGAGATAAAGGGAGGGGGAAGAGACAGAGAAAAAGAAACATTGATGTGAGAGAGACACAACTATGGGTTGCCTCTTGCACACCCTCTGGGAACAGGGATTAGCCTGCAACTTGAGGTACATGCCCTTGACCAAAATTGAACCCGGGACCCTTCAGTTTTCAGGCTGACCCTCTAGCTCTATCCACTGAGCCAAACCATCTAGGGCTTGTTTTACAGTTCTAACGCCTACCTCAGGGCCTGATGTATGTAAGCAATCAATATTTGTTGAATACATGAATAAAAGAATGAAGTAAATTACTGACTTCCTATTATGGTGGATGAGAACTTAGCTCCCTACAACATCACCCTTCTCCTTACCCCACCATCTACCCCAACCAACAGCTCAACAAGTTTTGGCACAATCATTAATCAGTATTTACATTACGACATTCTGTAGTAATGTTTTTGAGGAGACAAATAGTCCTTTGTAGCCACACACTCTGTCTTGTTCAACCTTTGATCATTTCCTAGAGTTGGTAATCACCCCATCTTTTCATTTGTTTGATTCTCAATGTACTTCTAACAGTTTTTCCCAAAATGCTCAAACATTTGTGTCACCTGCTGATTGACAATTTCTGCAGACACTCAAACATACTGGTTCTATCCCCCACCCCAACCCCAGCCCTTGAGACCTTTCTCCCAGAGGACTCCGTGTTGTCTGTCTGCACTTAGGGCTTGTGGATGGGAAAAGCAAGCTTTCCTTCATCTCTTGCATATACCGGATGGGTCAGCTCTCCTGGAGAGAACAGCACATTTAGGACCTGACAGCATTGCATGCTCACAAGTGAACAGTTAAAGCCGTGGTTCTGAATGCGACCCTAAGATGTTTTTTCCAACCATTAAGCTGAAAATGCTAACTTTCAAAAACACTAACATACTTATTAGTTTCCTTCATTCATTTGCTCTTTGACTTGTTTATGCTAGGCCTGTGGTTGCAAACGTAGCTGTGGATGTATGCATTTGCCATTTTAAATAAAGTCCAGGAAAGGAAGTTTTAAAGCTGACACACATGTATGTTTGTAATCCTTGTTATCCTAGGCTACATATGTTTGGATTTTATGTATAACAAGGCATACAGACATCCTTTAAACAATTCTGTATAAGCTAACCATTCTGATAGATATTTAGTTAAATGTAAACAAGTGTGTAAAACCCCACACGATGAATTGAAAAATAAAATGAAAATCCCCCTAAAGTCCATACTTCCAGTTTCAGAAGATATTTCCCCATAGCCCCAGTATAAGTAAATCTATACAAATTCAGGAAATAAACTTCCAGTAAACAATGGAAAATTGTTCACAGAAAAATATGTTCTGCCTTCTCCGGCCAAGAGAAAGTAAATCCCAGATACTTGAATAATAAACAACACATTGCCTATTTCCACAATACCTGTGAATGCTGGATACTAGAGGCTTTGAGATGGGATCGAGGGAGTGGGAACAGGGGCTGGGCTGGGTCACTGGGGAGAATTTTCTACTGATTAGAAGGGCATCTCCAAGTCCTCAGAGTGGAGTAGGTCTAAGAATCAAGGTGTTAAATCAAATCTTCAAAGTAGACAAGATTTTATAATATACTAGAGGCCTGGTGCACAAAATTCATGCACTCAGTGGGGGTCCCTCAGCCTGGCCTGCACTCTCTTGCAGTCTGGGAGCCCTCAGGGGACATCCTTAGGGCTGCTGCAGAGATGGGAGAGGCTCCTGCCACTATCACTACACTTGCCAGCTGTGAGCCTCAAGGCTTCTAGCTGAGCAGTGCTCCCCCTGTGGGAGCTCACTGACCACCAGGTGGCAGCTCTTGCATTGAGCGTCTGCCCCCTGGTGATCAGTGTACATCATAGCAACTGGTTGTTCTGCCATTCAGTCAATTTGCATATTAGCCTTTTATTATATAGGATAAGGTGATCAGTAGAAAGGGCTGACTTAGGGGTAGGAAATAACAGGTAGAGCTGGGCCTGGGGAATGGGAAATAAGTACTCCTAATTCTAGGGAGAAAAAATATACATTGCCTACACAAATTCATGTTAATATTTTTTTTTCCGTACTGGATTGGGTTTGGGTGGGGAAGGGACTCAAACTAGTTCATAAATGGTAAAAATATCTTCTGTCTGGTAACCCACTTAACAGATTCAAGAAACCCAGTACCCCTTGGAGAAAAGGTATGGTATAGTACAGTATAGTTAAATAATGACCTCCAGGCTAGTTGTGAGGATCACGTAAATGAATGTCTATGATACATCACTTGCTCATCATACACCAGCTCTTTTGTGATAATGGAACCCAAATTTTGTTTTAGGGGATCACCCATCCCTACTTTCAGCCTTGATTAAGGTGTCCTACAAGCAGAAATAAATTAATCCATTCCTACTGGTCAAGGTGATCAGTTCAGCAATGGGTACATAATTGAAGTTGGGCCAATCTGGTCAATGAGATTCAGTTCCAAGACTAGTGTTAGGCATTGGGGGAAATGAGCTCTGTGTGTGTGTGTGTGTGTGTGTGTGTGTGATTCAGCACTGAAATGCTTGGTACTACCTGTTGTCACTATAAATAAATCCAATTCAGCAAAAGATAAAGAAAATTAAGTCTTCATGATGTTGACTGAATCAATCCAGACATGGTGGAAGCTTTACTCCCAGACTTTTCAGAAACAATACCAGTAAGTTCCCTTTCCTTACTTAATCTATCTGAGTTTGACATTACTTGCAACCTACACTGTCCTAAATGTGTGAAGTATCTAGTACTATATGTGGCATGTATATACTTATTCCTACAAATATTAGGACTAGTTTCCTTTCTTTCTTCACTCCTCCCCTCCCACCTGTCCTTAATCTTAATTTATATCTCTAGCATATAAAGATTAGATTTTGCCAGTTTCTTTAGAAAGCATGACCAAATAATTAAAAGAAAATCTCCTTTTGGACCTCAGTTTCTTGGTAGGTGAAATAAAGTAGTTAGAAAAGGTAATTCTTTTAAGCCACTTTCAGCTCTAATTTTCTGTAAATCTAAAATGGAGAGCCAGGTGGCAGTGACAATTTGAGAAGCTCATCCTTTCCCCAACCACTCTACATTGACAGTAAGGTAGAAATCCTGGTCCTTAAAGAAGAGACTAAAACTAGTCTCAAGACTGATATGGTGAAAACATTTCCCTTTGTCTGAGCTTTCTCAATCCTTGAGTTTGCCCCAGATTTTAGGGTCTTAACCTCCATCCCACTTTTGAGCTTAAAAATACAAGAAGCTATTTTTTAGTATGGTGAGAAAAAGCACCGCCTCGTTCAGTCTAGCTTCAGCTTTGGCACCATCTAGAACAGTTCTTGTTAAAGATCTGATGAGGATTACTGATCACATGAAAAGGCAATGTCTCAGGGAGATATCAATGCTTCAATTCCACACACATTCTATTGTGTAGATTTTATATATCTTCTAAAGTCTACATAAATAAAATAAGGGGGGGACATCAAATTAAACATTGTTGAAATTTTGCTTATAAAGAATTCTGACTTTTTGCTATCATCCTATGATATTTTTTTGGGGGGGGAGGGAGGTAAGGGAACATTTATTAGGTAAATTACAGAGGTAGAAAAAAGTAATTTTTGGAAGAAAGGGATTAGGAAACAAATTACGGAGGTAAAGGAAGGGCCCTTGTAGCTTGGAGTGAGGAAGGTAAAGGGAACATGCCTGGGTAAAGGAAAGGGAATGGCACTGGCATGCTCCTGGGTGGGACAGAGCCTGTGTTTTAATATTCCCTATGGAGTCAAAGCAGTAGGAGGGCTGTCTTATTCACCTAGACAGTTAGAGCCATGTAACTAGTTTTGGTCAGTGGACTATGAGGGGAAGGGAAGTATGTCATATCTTGTCCAAGGCTGAGTAGCTGCAACAGAGATGGTAGATATGGCCCACAAAGACTCAAGTATTTACTATCTGGCCTTTATAAAAAATGTCCGTGACCCTGTACCAGTCACTCAGGACCTGCTAAGTCATGACAAGCGTTTGAGGCTTACTTCTGTGTGCAACGAGAAGGCACTGAAGGGCTCGGAATGGGAAAGTGGGTGGCATGAACAGATGTATGTTTTAAGAAGACCTTTCTGGCTCTGTGAAGAATGAACTGAAAAGAGGCAAGAGTGGGAGGCAGGTTAAAATAAGATGGTGCCTTGGTTGTGACGGTGGTGATGAAAAGAAGTGAGCTCATTGTCTATTTTGGAAGCAAGACCGGGGTTATTTGGTTACAGATTGGATATTGGGTTGAAGGAGAGGAAGAAACAAAAATTCCTAATTTTTAGCTGAAGGAGGTAGGAGATTGGTGGCTTCGTTTTGAGAAATAGAGATGACTGGAGGAGGAACACGTTCTGAATTTCAAGGGCAGGTAATGAACAGGCTGCACTAAACACATTACATTTGGTTATAACATATATAGTTGTTTTTTTTTTAAAAAAAAACCACACAAACCAACAACTCTGATGCATATTCCGAATTCTACTTGCTGTCCAGGGTTAGATTAATTGTTCTTCTATGTCTGTTTAAAAAAATTCATAGATTCTGCTCATTTAAAGAGAGGGCTGTATTTCGTGGGTCTGCGTATATTTTGGGATCTGTTTGGGAGAAGTTTTTTTCTTTGACTAAGACCTCCCAAGTTTTATGAAAACATCTATTTATCTTGAGACACAAGGAGATTTTCAGCCTGTTGCAGCTTTTATTGGCACTGCCAAAAGGAAAACCGAAAGCGTTTCAGTAGCCCTTTAATTGGGTCCTACCCATCTCCCTAGAGCAGAGGATTTGTCCTAACTCGCACTTGGTGTTCCAGCCCTCACTGGAGTCCTTCCGTAGTAAGAAAGCCCTGGTTTTCTATGATGGCAGTCCACTAAAATGCTTCCCTTCCCCATTGCTCACCAGCAAGAAGCAGTCATCCCTTGTTACACGTGGCTATTTCGGCCTACTCAGCATAGTGCCCGATATGAAATTTTGTGTGTTAAGTGGTATTATGATTGGACTCCTTTCCCAAATTGGGCAAGGTTTTCCCCTTGAGCCAGCACACTGGTTTGCCTCTAAGGATATCACTTTATCACTGTAGTTGCGTAATTGGGTTCAACTTTGGATTTGTATCTGTTCAAAAGGATTCTGTGAACGGATGAAATCCCTCTCTGGGCTGGAGGATTTGACCTAAAGCTTCGCTCTTGTTCTTTTGGTTTAATAAAGAGAAGTTTTTGCCTTGACATTATAAAATGTTGAATTTGAGAGACAGACTGATCAGATAGTGAAAATTTTAAATTTATGATTATGTAAAAATATTTCTGGCTCTTTTCATAGAGGAAACTTACTGGTTCACTGTGGAATTCTTATCTCCTTTACTACTAAGACCAGTAAATTATTCTTCCTGTTGACTTTTGACAAGAAAAAAACCCCAAGATTAAGTCTGAATAAGTTAGTGAAAATTCTTAAGTCAAAGGGACTATAATCTTTATAATATTGTTAGCTACTTCTAAGAAACCATTATTATGAGTATAGATAGTGGAAAAAGGAACAAACAGGCATATCACTTTTAATAAAAAAGAGTGGATCAGGGTCAATTGAGCTCAAATTTCTGAAATATATTCTCTGACTCTATTAAATAATATCAGGATTATAACATCAACAACATCAAAATAACTCACTAGGTAGATTGTATAATAGAAACCTAATTCAGTAAAGAAAACTATATTGTAAATTCATTGAGGTTTCATTCTTACAAACATGAATTTGGAATATTATATACTGAAGAATTCACCTGGTCCCACAGATCAGTTATAAATATTAATGGAATGGCAATAGATTCTCTTCAGGTTCTACTGTTTAATATTCATTCATATGATGCAGGGAATTCAATATTTTGTGCAGTACATGTGGATTCTTCTCATTATCTAAACGAGCACATATATGAAGTCTGTAAGGGCGATGATCATTAGAAACAGCAGGGCCCAGGTATGATCTCAGGGGGCATATCAAAGCTTTATCAACTCACTTAACAAGAAAGTCACTGGTAATAGACCAAAGGGCTCTCTAAGCTAAATGGACTCCGTAGCGTCACATCGGGACAAAATGAAGGACTGGTGATTCTGGACAAAGTTAAAAATGCTAACTGATATGAAGTATTTAGGAAGCATGATGAAGCCATTTCCAGTGTTGAGATTCTGTAGTCAAACTTCGAAACCTGCTCTTAAATTAGTCTTAACCCTTTGATTTGGTGACAGCTTATTTTACATGTCTAACTCTTCTTGGATAGGCTGTAGTGTAAATTTTGAGAAATGATTCCTATTCAAAAAGTGATTTGGAAAAAAAAAAGTGATTTGAGATGGCATAAAAAGAAAAAATGACCTCTAATCTAATGTCCTCTGATTTTCAAACCTTATTCAGGTAATGAGATATTGTTTAACTACCCTAATGTATGTGTTACTGTTTTTCACAAAAGATAAGATAATTTAATTAAACTTGCACTATTGACATTTTGTTTTCTCTTTTTCAAAATAAAAAGTTATATAACTGATATAAGAAACCATAGAATATTTATATGTGACAACTATAAAGGTAGCATTCACTGTGTGCCTACATGTGCCAAACATGGTACTAGAAGTTTTGAATATGCTATCTCATTCAATCCTTATATTTCTCGGAGATGTTATTAACCTTATACTTACAGTACAGATAAATGAAGCTCAGGGAGATTAAGAAACTTATTCATGATCACAGAACTATTAAGTTGAATCACATGAAAATTCTGGTATTCAACCACTTTTAATTTCCAAAGTCAGCAATATAATATGGTTCAATCTAATTCTAAGTGTTGACTTATAATTTGAAACTAGGTATACGTTATCGCAAAGTAGTCACACAATCATGTTGGATAATGCTGGTTATTTTTGACCATCCACTATAAACACCAAATGATGAATTATACAATGAAAATTTAATCACTCACCAAACTTGGGTGGATATGACTCATCATTTATGGCAAGGTTCTATGCAAAATATTTCATTTTAATATCATTGTGATGTAAAAAAGAGATAACTGCTAAGCCATGGCAAAGCAATGGCACATTTGCAGAACTTATCACTTATTTTCTAAGTTACATATCTCTGCTGGAGCACAACCGTTCTTTCACCAGCTATTAAAAAGAAATGTCTTTCACAAAGAGAACAGTGCGATCCTTTGAAGTGTAACCTTGGACATCGAGATCTGTGTTACAGGGCATCATTCAAAGCAAGTGGATCTTCCCTAGAGGACACGGTAAAATTGTTTTGAGAATACTTGCACCTCTTTGAGAAGAGGGCTCCATAAAGCTTCCAGGTCTTTACTGGCAATACCTCTGATGCTATATAAAGAATTGATATGCCCCATTCATCAGTATTCCCAATGTTGTAGACATAATACAGAGCTCCCCAAAGAGGTTCCTAATCATTCTAATTGCCAAGGACCCACAGATGCTTTTCAATGGCTTCTAGATTCAGCAACTAGAGAGCACACTCATTGTATATGATTTTAAGGGCATGGGAACAGATAAGGAGATCATCCTAGGGATGAACAATTTGCTGATGAGCCATTACTTCTTCTTACCTGCTAGATGGATGACCAGTGCTGAAGTATTAATTCTCAATATTATTTTAGGTACTGAGAGGACATATCAGAGCTTCAAAAAGGACAACTGGCTCAGCAAATATTTACTGAACACAGAATACACACTCCTCTTAGGCCTGATGTTAGCTGTCTATCTGTTATTTTCAATCTTGGTCAAAATAAGAGGGATCAAGTGATGGACAGTATGTATGATGGTTAGTGGCATGCATTCCCACTAAAGAAGAGAGCTACTACTTCTGGAGAAAGCATCAGACTCTGCTAACAGGTCATATTAATTCTTTAGGCCATGAGACATTCAGGTTGATCTGAGGAGGAACGCTTGACAGTGAGGAAAATGGTGAAATCTTATCTGAGGGAGCTTTAGGCAAAGGCAAGTTCTCACCTCTTTGGGATAGTGTTGTCATGGTTCCAGATAAGAAAGGACTAGACTGAAGACTTGTCAAGTTCTCATCCTTGTCAAGTCTTTACTGCCTCCCAGAACACAAGGCTCACAAGCTGTCTGAGAGTTACACAACATTACAAGACGGTTCTCAAGTTATAAAGGTTTTGAGATGCCTCCAGAATGATGAAAACCAGGCACTTGTCTGGGAAGCAAAGCAGAGGACATCATTTTGAGCCATGGTTTCCAATCCTGGGTGCTGATAGCTTCACTCAGGCCACAGTGAGGACTTAACTTCGAGAACATTCTAAACAGTTCAGTTCCACCAAGAGAGCCTTTCCCCAATTCTAGCTCTCTCCGCAGAGTGACATGGTTGCAGGTATGATGAAAACAGCAAAGAGAGCTTGCTTTATTTGATGTGTAATCCAGAGAATGAGTTCTGTTTTGATTCAAGATAAGGGTCTTAAACAGGGCTAGCCACATAGCCAGCAAACTCCAAATTTCTGCTCAGGAACTAACTTGGAGAAAACAACTTCCTATCTGATTTCATGCTATACTGATTACTTAACAACTCCCAAGTAAAAAGCAGCCATGGATTTAAGGCAGTTGTTCAGTCCAGGACTATGCTGAGGTTGTGGGATGTTGCAAGAAGGGGTAGCAAACAATACAACCAACAGGTTACAAATCTACATAGTTACCCCTCAGGTCAAGCCAGTCTCTCACCACCTAATTTTCTTTCTCTTCTTTCCCCTTTTCTGCTCCTTGCTTTCCCCATTGTTTTAAGATGCCTAAAACGTTCTCCTCAGTTGGGCAAAGCAATTTAGCTCCCCTTACTCCCACTCCCAAACTGGCCTTTAATCTCTTCTGGGTGCTCAACCAACAAAAGAACCATTTCTTAAAAGGACTGTAATTATAAACAGCAACAATGGGATGTTACTACATTTAATACAGCAGTTTCTTTATTAGACAATAGCTACACACCTAGTTCAATGGTCTTTGTTAATGGAGAAGTCAGAGGGACTGTGGCAATTTCCACCTATGAACTCCTGCTGATTTTCTGCTTCTTGATATACGTGGCCTTCCTCACCTACTTACGAAACCAACAGAAGGTTTTCCCTTGCTGTTTCCTTTCTAAATTGGCAGCAGTGATGGTGGCTTCTGCCTGGTTTTCTGTTGCTCTCATCTATGATCTATAAGTTGAGATCTATACATTTATTCATCATAAAAAGTCATCTGATTCTCATTCCCCTCTTATCTCCCACTAATAGTGGATAAAAATGACATTCAGTCACCTTCACCTCGGCCTTGTGTGTTCTGGAGCAAATCGTGGCCAACCTGAAGGTCTTTTGTAAATCTCAGCTGGACTGCCACAAGTTCAGGCCAGTACCCACACACGAAAACATCACTCTCAGAGGGCAGGGCAGGCAGAACACAAAGATGGAATGTTGACATTAAAAGGGACTTAGAGTATATAATGTTTAAGAGTCACTGCGTAGTGTGGATGCTATAGAAATCTGTAATTTGGAATTGAAATTGCTTTCAGTTACAGAAATACCAGGCAGCTGTAGACCTCAGACTCTCTTTACCCTTTGCTCACTGATTCTTGGACTTTTCTTGACTTGTATTCACCTATTGAACTTTTCAGAGAAAGTTAAATAATGGACCATACTTAAGTTTCTGGTTTATTCATGGATTTAAATGTTCCATAACCCCCATCTTTAATTTCTTCACCAAAAGAAAGTAAATTAGTTGGTTCATGTTGACAAAAGGTCTTAAGAGTTCTTTTAAAGGTTCATGATATTATAATGAGGCAACATGATTCTTCCCTGTTTCAATTATAGATGAGTTAATACTCTCTATATGTCAGTGCACCCATTTATATTTATGAGGACTCTTGCTTAACTCCAGATCTCTAGTTCAGTAGAGCCTCCTCTATCTATGTCCTTCAGAATTCTCATTTGAGTAGACTTCATGAAACCTTACATTTTATGAGGGTGAGGACTATGGAACCCTCACTTCTTAGCACGATGCCTGCCGCACAGGCATTCAATACATATTTGTAAATAATTAATTGTTCAACTGAATCAACTGAGAATTCAAATGTCTAAATCAAATATTTGTAAATTTGATTTTTCTGAAAGAAATTTCCGTAAGATATATTCCCCCCTGTAATATGCTCCATAGAATATTTTTAAAGTTTATTTTTGATGTTATATATTTAGCTGCTTTCCCACTTTGCGCTCCATCTCTGGCATTGAATTTTCTTTTTCCCCTGGCATTGATTTTCATGCTGAGTTAACTTGCTTGGCAAGTGGGAGGACAAGTGCTATTGAGGATAGTGTGATAAGGAAACCAGAGGCTGAAAGGGATCTGTCTGTTGTTTGTTTTTACTTTGTGTGCAAATGTTCCCCTTACATTTCATTTTCTAAAGAAAACCCACTTTTGTTTTTTATAAGTGGCAAATATTATCTGAAATAAGATTAGTCTATTTTATAATTTGTACTTATTTTAAATGACAACAATGGATATTTATTTTATATATAATATATACATATGTATATTCACATATATTTTATATAAGTACATTTATACATTTATATATACATACACACACATATATAGGGTGTCCCCTGAAACGTATGCACACATTTAATGGCAATATTTATTAAAATGCATTTCATTTTCAAATGTGAGCTGCCAGCTGTTAAAGTGTGTTTACACTTTTGGGGACACCCTGTGTTGTTTTTATTCTTGAGAGATCATCCCAGAATATTTATATTACAATCACGTGATCTTCTGTGGCATTATTGTTACAGTGGGATGGATAATTAGAACTTGATTACTATTTATTAAATTATCTTAACAGGTTTATATAGACAGCATAATTGGATTACCATTGACTACATCTGTTATACAAAAGCCATAATATCATAAACTATGTAACTGATTACTGTTGTTGTTATTATTTTAAATATATTTTTATTGATTTCAGAGCAGAAGGGAGAGGGAGAGAGAGAGAGAAACATCAGTGATGAGAGAGAATTATTGAATGGCTGCCTCCTGCACACCCCACACTGGGGATCAAGACTGCATGTGCCCTGGCTGGGAATTGAACCATGACCTTCAGCTTCATAGGTCGATGATTGCTATTTTATCTGAGAGCTCTGCTCATGGAGTTGGTACAGATTTGTCATGCTTACAGATCTTTTCCTCTCCCCCCCCCCAATTCCTTTCCCCCTTTTTCTTATTCTTCCTTTTCTTTTTTTGTTCTACTTATAAACTTGAATTTTCTGCAAGTTTATGAACAAATACTTCCACATTTATTCAAATCCTAAGGCAGACCTCTTTGTGCCATCAATTGCATTGTTATCTGCTTAACTGGAATAATTAGGAACTCCGTTAAATCACATGAGATAATTGGATTTAATGCCCTGGGCCCAGCCCAGTTCTTTACAGGATTCCACACTGTGTTCCTGTCTTTTATAGAGTGTTAATGTAATAAATAGCTATATGGAGTAACATTTCTGCACCTTTTATAAAATAGCCATTAAAGGCAATACATGTTATATTAGTGTTCGTTACTCAAGGATCCTAACAGTAAAGTCCTTGCAAATATAAATTCCATGTGATGAAAAGTGTATTCATTTGTTTGTTTTCTTTTTGGATGGATTGGATTATATCCTTTGATGAGATATTGAAAGCTATGTAATTATGGTGATTGCTTATCATATTTCTAGAGTTCAGATTGTGTTAATCAACTCAGATGGTTGCATATTGGTCTCTTACTGATCATTAATGCTCTTCCAGATGGTGAACAGGGAAAGATGCTCAATCATTTTCAGGAAAAGTTATACATTTTATTTATGCCACCTTGACGCCTATCTATGCTAGTGACGGGGGGTTGCATTCACCTAAATTAGGCTCATTTATTTATGTCCTTTGCTGTAGAGAACATAATATCCAAATTAAAGACTGGAATTATTAATTATATCAATAGGTATCCCAGATACTGACTTATTATTTACTAAGTGCCACATGAAGCCCTTTTTATTTTTAAACCTTTTCATCCTGAACCCTTTAGGAGTAAAGTCAGTAGCATTTGCAAACTTATTTGATGACAGAGCCCCTTCCCTGCATCTCAAGGAACTGGTGTCCCATGGAACACATTTTGGGAAACAGAAACCTAAGTGTATTGGGTCAGACCCATACTTATTGGTACTTGAAACTGAGTCTAGTACTTGAAACTGAGTCTAGTACATCTTGGAAATGAACTCCTTTGTCTAAGAGATTTTGGTTCCGGTCTGGCTTCCGGCATGTATTGTGTATTCCTGATACCTGACAAATGATTACACCTTGACCTCTGTCTGGTTTGGGCCACTGGTCCTTTATCCCCCAGCTCTCTTCATGTAGGTTTAGCCCTGTTAGCCTTTGTCTATCTTGTTGCTGACCCACCTTGACAGAAAACAAATGTTTCCCTTTATTAGTTCTGAGTCTGTGTATTATAATATTAATTCTTGATTCAATCAAACACCTCAAATAAAGGGTGGGTTTGGGATAGTATTAGTGACATAAAAAGACAACCCTTACTGGTCTAGTTAAATATCAATAAAATACAGTGGAGTTATACTGTATGGATACTTACATTATGTGGATTCACCTATACACACTTAGCATCCTGCACCAAGTAGAGAGAAAAACTAGTTTAAATGCAAGGCAGTTAGATTTTATGTTAGGGAACGCCATTTTTGGAGGCCTCCCATAATTTAAAACTTGCATATCCAAGATTAATTTTTCATAAAACTGACACAAGAATGCAGGTATTTCATTGCTGTCTGAAGTGGCACCACATGGGCTGTAGCAAAAACATGGTTTCCTATTCACCTGGCCCTTTAGCTTTAAAATTATGTTAACATTTAAAGAAAAGTTGTATTTATATTTTTTCAAATGCTGCTGATAATATGAGAATTTATTAATATTCTTATGCTATGCTGTTTCAAATTTGGATGATTCTGATTTTATAAATTGTTACTGCATTGTGTAGTACTGGTGCTTTCATCCACCAACCCATTCCATTTGTAGAGAGAATTTAATCTGTTAGGAAGTATGACTGCTATTTCTTTTTTTCCTTTCATAATAGAAACTAGCACTCTGCCCTATAAATGCAAACCAAATATTTCATCTGGCCTCACCTAAAGAAACTGAAATCTATTGAATGTTGGAAAAATACTCAGTTTACTGCAAGTTGCATCACTCACCAAAATGTCATGTAGTTTTAAGGGATGTTCAAAGATAATTTTGCATATACATGGTTCTTCTCTTTATGTGCCAACTTTAGAACTTTACCTCCCACATAAGATGTGACTCTACTTGAAGAAAATAGGCATTATTTGTTGTCAATCCAATATTCACCACTCTGTTCTTCCTTTCTAAAAAAAACACCCAAACCTATGTTTATAGGTTTCTAACCTTATATGACTAAAGAAAAGATTATCCTAATACCAGTTTCAGGAGTAAATCTTAGTCTGTCCAGGCTCATTGCCATATCTCCCCTCACCCCCCAAACACACACACACACAATGCCAGTAATTCCTTTCAGACTGCCTGAGTAACCCAATTCTGACCTATGAGATACAAGATGAAGTCAGTTGAGGGGTTTCTGGAAAGATTTCCTTGATTCTTAGAAAGGGGCAGAGGCAGAAAGAGTTCCTCTTCTTCCTAAGCATGTCGTTGGGTCTAGGTGTGACTCCAGCAGTCACTGCCATCTTGCTACCAGTCTTCTGAGGATGTCTGGAACATCAAGAATGGAAGAGAGAGCAGAGAAGGCCAAATCTAGGTTCTTGAAGATATTGCTCAGTTTTTTAATCAACCAATTTTAAAATCTCCCTAACTTCTTCCTCTGAGATAATATGCCTATAAGCATGGGCTATCATAACAAAATACCATAGATAGGTAGCTTAAACACCAGAAATTTCTCTCAGCTCTAGATGTTGGGAAGTCCAAGATCAAGGTGTTGACTGACTTGTCATGGTGAGTACTCTCTTCTTGACTTGCAGACAGCTTACCTTCTCACCTTGTAACTATCCTCAGAGTGTGTGTGGGAGAGAGAGAGAGAGAGAGAGAGCTCTCTTCTTCAATTTATAAGTCATCAATCCTATTGGATTATGATCCCACCCACATGACCTCACTTAACCTTAATTACCTCCTAAAAGCCCTATCTTCAAATATAATTACATTGAGGGTTAAAACTTCAACATACGAATTTTGGGAGGAGATAAATTCAGTCCATAGCAGATAACAACAAATGTCCTGATTTTATTTAAATGAGCTCAAACTGTTTTCATTTCCTGTTACATATGACTGAATATAGCCTAACAGATATCATATCTTATGAAACAATACACAAAGGATAGTGTCTAATTTATGACGTATAACATAAGAAGATCAAAGGCTATTTTTATTTTCTTAGGACAAAACAGTTATAGAGTTAAAACTGGTTAGTTCATGGCTGTCAAAGGGCATTTCATGCACTGCTGATTGTACATATATGTAGTATCATGTTAACATAAACAGTCCAGCCCTGAGGGATTTTTAAGTTATAAAAGAAACATTTTTCTAGATCATGTGCTCTGATAAAAAACCATGCTCCAGCTCAGTTCTATCATTATAGAGTTCTGGCAAGCCACGAGACATTAGATGGTGATTTTATCAAGCAAGACTTCTAAGTAATGGCTTGACGAAACCATCACTGCATCATAAAACACCGTAACAGATTGAAATGATGATCCCTTTCAAGAATTTTGTAACTTTAGATTATTACAATTTAGTCCACAAAATGCAGTATCTCAGGGGTCACCACAATCCTACAAATAAGAGTACACGTCTGCCTTTATGCCTGAAATGAATCACTTATGTTTATTCTTGCAATTCAAGTCTAATTTGTATAACTATATTCAAAAAAAAGGGTGGAGTACAGATTTTATCCCATTCTGGTAAAGCTCTTATGAAACATTTTACCTATCATTTAGTTACATTATATACAAAGTAATTTTATGTAGTCTCCCAAAAGAAAATTAAGTAAGTAAAATTATATTAAAATGAAGGGTTTTCATAACATTGTAAAACTCACCTCTTTTTTTTTTCTAGCTTGGGAAGTAGAAATAAGAGCAGCATTTACCAAATTTTTAAAATAAAACCCAACAAAAATCAAACTCCACCAAGAAACAAATGATGAGAGAAATACATTTGCATATAGATGAATCCGTAAGCCAAGGAACCTGGCCATTTTGAAATCTTAAACCTCCTGACACGATTTTTATGAACTCGATAATACAAACCATGTTGTAAGTGATTTTCTGCAAAAACTTCACTGGTTTCACTGTGTATTGTATCACTGGCCAAATGTGACATTAAATTTTATCCCCTGTGGCTTGGAGTTAAATGCTTGCTCTGTGCAGAATGGCAACACTCAATTAAACAGCTTTTTGCATGATCTACACCCACCATTGTTACTGTATTTAAGGGAAATAATGGGGGTACTGACCTATGTTGCGTTTCTTATTATCAATGGAGATGAAGCGTATGCAGGGATTACTGGTGATGTACTGCCCGGCCCAAGGGACATCAATCTTCGTGCCAGCTTCATAAAAGAGGCCCAGAGCGTAGCGAGAGGAGTAGCTCACAGACTCCAGTTGCTGCCGTTGGCATTCACTAATCACTGTGGAAGAAAAAATATAGGCCATCAAACTTGCAAATATCATCTTTCCTTTTAGTGCATCAAATACAAAAGTCCTTCATTAAGCTAGCTCTAACTATTCCACCAATTCCATCTCACTTACAATGAATTTGAAAGGTAATATGAAATAACATCAGCTTTCATCTTTTCAGAATGATTATTGACCTTGGCACAATTGTTTCACCAAGCTGAAGGTCCAGACTTCTCAGACTGGCATTCAAGGCTCTCAAAATTTGACACCAATTTGCTTTTTCTAGCCTTGTATCCTAGTTATTATCCTGGGACTGTCTGGCAACATTATAGATTCCATATACTGAGCACTTACTATGAGTTAGATTCTTTGCCAAATACTTGCCACAAGCATTTCAGTCTATTCTAACAAACTGCTGTATAAGATAGAGTATTATTCCCCCGTGACAGTTGGGGAGACCAATGCTCCATCCCTTATGGACTCTTAAATTCTTCCCTGTCATATAGAGATTTGTTGGCTTGTCATCTTCCTGCCAGGATCATAACAGTCCCTTAAGTACAGGGACCACACCTTCATCATCTTAGTTATAGGTCTCTACCCTACTCATCACAGGCACACCAAGGATGGAAGTATAAATGCATAGAAAGGCAAGCATAGGCATGCAAAGTTAAAATGTAGGAGGAAAAAAATTAACAAATGGAAAAAAGACTAGGAAACAAATTAGGCAGGTTTAGGTTCAAATCTTGATTTTGCTACTTACTAGGTATGTGACACTGGTCAAGCTACTTAATTATTCTAATTATAGTGCTCTTGTCTACAAGTGGTAATATTAATACAGGATGTATTAGTATATTGTGAGGATTACATGAATAATGCATGTCACAGTGCTTGGCATAGGATAAGTGTTCATTAGATAGGCAGTTTTTCTATTAGAAGAAATTATTTAGGAAAATGTGTAAGTGTCCATCCTGGGGGAGAAATCTTCACTTTTTTAATCTCCATCTCCAATCTCCCTACCCTGAAGGGTCTTGGGGAACTGCTTGCTCACATATGTACAGTGTTAATAACTTGCATCTCAGGGAAGCCATAGTTCTCTTCTGAAGATTCAGGCAGCTGATTAAGAAATGGAACATAGGATCCCGGACAGTGTGGCTCCGTGGTTGAGCATTGACCTATGAACTAGGAGGTCACGGTTCCATCCTTGGTCAGGACACATGTCCGGGTTATGGGCTCGATCCCCAGTAGGGGGCGTGCAGAAGGTAGCCAATCAAGGATGATCTCTCATTGATTGATCCTTATGTCTCTCTATCCCTCTCCCTTCCTCTCTGAAATTTGTATATATATATATATTTAAAAAAAGAAACAGAATGCCCTAACCGGTTTGGCTTAGTGGATAGAGCATCAGCCTGTGGACTGAAGGGTCCCAGGTTTGATTCTGGTCAAGGGCATGTACCTTGATTGTGGGCACATCCCCAGTAGGAGGTGTTGCAGGAAGCAGCTGATCAATGTTTCTCTTTCATCGATGTTTCTAACTCTCTATCTAACCCTTCCTCTCTGTAAAAAATCAATAAAATTTTCAATCAATAAAAAAATCAATAAATTTTTTAAAAAAGAAAAAGAAATGGAACATATAAAAAATTTTCATTAACCTAGTGAAAAACATCTTAAAATATCCTAATCTAAAACAGTAGGGATATGCAGACCTTAAGGATGACAGTTAACTTTAGCTAAACCTTAGAGTAATAACTTGAAAAAGTCAAGAGAAGACAAGAGGGTAGTCAGTGAATGACTTAATCACAATAATAATCTTATATATGATCTTAACATATCCTGCAAAACATTTTTAGAACTAAGACTTCATTTAACCTTCACAAAAACCCTGCAAGGTGGACGTTTTTACTCTCCTCACTTTACATCCCCAGGAAGCTGAGATTCACAGTGGTTAAGGAACCTGCCCTAGATTAGCCAGCTTCCAACTCGCAGGGTCAGGATGAAGCCACAGTTCTCAAACTGAAGCTATGCACAGGCACTCAGGAATCCATACTATCCCTTTGTGATCTGTCAGGTTGAGTTTCAAAATGAACTTTGGCATTGCTTTCTCTTTGGACATGAATGATTATTTTGTACTCAGAAGTACACCAGTAAGCCACCATTCCTTCAGCCATCCTGTTCTGCTTATTAAAAGATATAACTACTTGGTGAACAAATGATCTTCTGACATTGGCCTTATTATACTCAATGTATCTTGGGTTTCATTTCTGTATTTAATCTGTTTTTAAAGTTATAGGCTTGATATTATGCTTAACTGCTCTCCAAGAGCGAAGAAGTGAGGAAGACTAATAATTGAGCACACATTGGGTCTTATTACTAAGTTTCCCATTTTTTTTTCAGTTAAAAACAAACCAATAAAACTGTATAGTCAGCTATTTAGTAATTGAAGGGCCTAAAACTCTCCTTTTTTTTCTTTAAACCAAAAGTGAAGGGTCAACTAGGTTGACAACCAAACTGGACCTTTCCCACTCCCACACGAGCAATTTGCACATTTAGCTAGTTTTTAGATAAGCTGCCAAGTGGCAAATCCCACTGGGTAACCCTTGGAAAATGTAATTGATATCCATATAGAAACAGAAATTAACCTGAAACACTCTTGTCTGTCCTGGGGGCTCTACAATCCATTTTGAGAACAGGGAGGTGAGACTTCTGACTGAACAATCTCAATTACTTACAAAAAAGTCATCTTCAGGGCTTTAGAAGTCTTTGATTGGTGCAGGAGCTAACAAAATGTTCTGATTTTCTTTGAAAGTATTTCTTATACAAATGCCAAAGGGAACATCTCTAGGTGTAATATATATATATATGCAAGAAAATTGATAGGTGTTTTTTTACTATCATTGTATATCACATATATCATGTGCCATTTATCCAAAAAACGAAATCTCATAAAAATTCCCATTTCAATATAATGAATCTTTACCTGGATCCTATCCTACTTTAATTCTGAACCACTAGGATTATGTAATCTCTGTAACTATACACACACGTACATATAATATTGAATGCACTTTATGACTATACTAGGGGCCCGGTGCACGAAATTCGTGCACGGGCGTGGGGGGTGTGGGGGTATGGTCCTTCAGCCCAACCTGCACCCTCTCTAATATGGAGTTCTTGGGGACTTGCACAATCCAGGATCTCTGGTTCTTAACCGCTAACCTGCCTGCCTGCCGTAACCACTCTGCCTGCCTGCCTACCTGCCTGATCCCCCTAACTGCCCTCCCCTACGGGCCTGGTCACCCCTATTAACTTTCTTTTTTAATGTTATCTCCTTCACACAAAATTGTATTTGACTTCCTTATTGGCTTCTTCTTCTCACACAATTTTTCTCCTTTATGTAACACTTTTCTTACTGACTCATCATTTATAAACTTTTCTTTCCTCCTTAGTTCCTACTTCTGTTCCATCATCATTCTTCCTATTTTTCTACTACCCTCCTTTCCTTCCCACATTCCTTCTTTCCTTTATCTTTACCCCTGCCCACCCTCCCCTTTTCCTTCCTTCCCACCTTAATTTTTTTCTTCACTTCCTCCCCTCTGACCTGCTTTGCTCCCTCCCCGATTCCTTCCTTCTTCCCATTCTCCTTTCAAGCTCTACCAGTTCCCCCTTTATAACTTTTCTTCCCTCTCTCTTTTTCTCTCATCCTACCTTTGCCATACATTCTTCTCTACTTACTTCCATTGTTTTAATACCTATCTATCTACCTGCCTAATTATCCACTATCATTTATCTTTTTTTCTTTTCTGACTTCTACTTTTAAAATCTGTCCCCGGTACACAACTGTACTTGGTTTTCATTATAGGCCCTACAGTTCCCTCATACATCCTCTTTTTTTAACTCTGCTGTCCACTGACTCTTTTACAAAATTCTTCCCTCCATCCTGTCCCACCCCTCCCCCACCTGGTTACTTCCCCCAAACTCTCCCTGGCTGCTGCTCCGCCTGCCCCCTGCCCATCTCTCCATCTCCTGGCTCCCCTGGGGGTTCACCCCAGCTCTGAAGGGAGATAGGGCCTCTCACAGGAGACCCCTGCCCCTGTGTAAGAGAAAATGGAGCCAGCGAGAGAGTGGGCCCAGGAGGCGTGTGTGAGAA
>PVJC01026380.1:0-23951 GCA_004026665.1 Murina feae
GAGGGATTAACCTCTAAGCCACTTGGTTATGAGAGTCAGCTGTGTCTACAGTGGGAGAACTTCTGTGCTGGAGACACCCTTATGGGGCAAGAGTTGTTTCAGTGGAGCTTTTATGCTCACTGCATCTGCCCCGAGTGTGTTCCTTGTGGATCTGTTTTGTTTAGGTTAGTCCCACTCTGGCCACTGGGTGAGGCTGGCTTCTGTATCTTTAAGGAGGCGTTGATTAAGCCTCTGCCCTAGCTCTGACGCAGCTTGGGAGGGGCGGGGCCTCGGGGAGTTTGCAGGGCAGGGCGGAGCAAATAGCTATGGCGCTTCTCAGCCCTGCACTGAGAGACACCAGGTCTCTGTGTCCCACGGTAATTGCTGCAAGCAACGCTGAGAGAAACCCGCTTTGGGTTTCCTCCCGGTGCCAGTCAGTCCCCCTTCTCCGGGTGTCTGGGTCCTCAGAAACTCGCTTGGAACTGGAGTTCAGAGCTGCTGGGGACTTGTGGCTCTCTCCGTTTTGGAAAAGAACTGCGTCCCCCAGCGCCAGCCCTTCCCCGAGCCCCGTGCGCGCGCCTCCGTACTTCTGTACTTTGCTTCTGCTGCTCCTCTGAGTCTCAGACTCTCCTCTAGTTGTAGGATTTTCACTCAGCCAGCCTTCCTGTGGGTGCGAGTGGTGTCCGTGTGTTCTTTTTGTGGTTTTTCTGAAATAGTTGTTCACGGCTGCATTTACGGTGTCTACCCTATGCCGCCATCTTGTTTCTCCGGGTACGTAGATCTTAATGAGAGTTATATCCTCTTGTTGGCATGAACCCTTTTCATTATGAAATGCCCTTCATTGTCTCTTGTTACAGCTCTTGTTTTAATGTCTGATATAAGTGTTTTTTTCTGATATAAGTGTTGCTAACCCAGCTACTTTTTTTCATTTCTATTTGCATGAAATATTTCATCCCTTTACTTTTAATCTGTGTGAGTCTTTTGATCTGAAATGGATCTCCTCTGGCAATATATGTGTGGATCTTGTTTTTTAAATCCATTCAACCACCTTATTTCTTTTGATTATTTCATTTGGTTCATTTACATTTACAGTAATTATTGATAGGTATGTTGTTAATGCTATTTTATTGTTTTCTGATTGTTTTTGTAGTTCACTGTTACTTTAAAAAATATATATATATATATAATTGATTTTTTACAGAGAGAAAGGGAGAGGGATAGAGAGTTAGAAACATCGATGAGAGAGAAACATCAATTAGCTGCTTCCTGCATATGCCCCACTGGGGATGTGCCCACAACCAAGGTACATGCCCTTGACCTGAATCAAACCTGAGACCCCTGAATCCGCAGGCTGATGCTCTATCCATTGAGCCAAACCAGTTAGGGCGTCCACTGTTACTTTTGATTCTCTTGCTCTCTTCCTTGTGTGTTGATGACTTTCTCCAGTGTTGTGTTTGGATTCCTTTCTCTCTCTTTAAATATTAAAAGTTTTTTTAAGAGAGAGAGGATGGGAGAGGGAGAGAGAAATAAGGATGAGAAAGAAACATTGAATGACTGCCTCCAATCCAGGAGATCAAGCCTACAATCCAGGCACATGCCCTGACTGGGAACTGAGTAGGCAACATCTTAGTGCATGGTATGACTCTCAACCAATTGAGCCACACTGGCCAAGGTTCTATTTATTTCTCTTAATTTCTTATATATCTATTGTATATTTTTGGTTTGTGGTTATCATGTGCTTTCTGTATATCAAGCTATATTTATAGCAGTTAATTTTAAGTTAATGGTCACTTAAAATTGAACACATTCTAAAATCTCTGCAACTTTACTCACTCCCTGCACGTTTGTGTTTTAGTCATTTTTTCTTCTTTTGTGAGTATGTATTTGTGTGTATCTCTTGATTCATTGTTGTATTATACATAATATTCCTACTTTTGCCTTTTAACCTTTGTCAGTGGTTTTGTACTTGTTAATCCACTGCTTTTAGTGAAGTGTTTGCCTTTGTTAATGAGCCTTTTTTTCTTTCCTATATTTTCTTATTCATATTTTTTATCTTTTCTACTTAAAGGAATCCTTTTAACATTTGTAATTCTGGTTTAATGAGAATAAACTCCTTCAGCTTTTTCTTGTTTGGGAAACTCTTTATCTCTTATTTTAAACTAGGGGCCCGGTGCACAAAATTCATGCACTGGGAGTGGGGGGAGTTCCTCAGCTGAGCCTGCCCCTTCTCACATATTGGGAGCCTTCAGGGGGTGTCCTACTGATGGCTTAGGCCCACTTCCTGCTCCCTTTGGGGAGAGGGCCTAAGCCACAGTCTGGCCTCCCTTTGTGGGTGGCAACTAGGCTGATCAGGGGAAGCCACCAGCCCCATCACACCGCTACTACAGCCACTGCCAGTCACCACAGCCACCAAGGTGTTTTTATCAACACAGACTCCAGTCCCTTCACTATGAAGAAATGACAACTTTCTTTAGGCATTTTCAAGATGTGTCTTTCATAGGATATGACATTTCTTTCTTTCTTTTTCTTTTTATCCTCACTTGAGGATATGTTTCCATTGATTTTTTAGAGAATGTGGAAGAGAAGGGAAGAACAGAGATGAAGATCAAAGTGAGAGGAACACTTTGATTGGTTGCCTCCTGCATATGCCCTGACCTGGGCCCCGGCCAGGGAGAAGCCTGCAACCTAGGTACATGCCCTTGGTCAGAATTGAACCCAGACCCTGCAGTCAACAGCTGAGGCATTATGCACTGAGCCAAACTGGCTAGGGCAGAATATGACATTTCTTAGCCCTCCAGCAGTGGAATCCATTTTTTTCTCCAGGAGTGTGGTGGAAAAACCCTAGATCGCCTTTAGGGATTCTTATTACCCAAGTTACTAAGAATATTACCAGTGGCATACAGGGAGTTTAGCCAATGAGTGGTCAGAAAAGGTGTTTCCTCTGTAGTTCACTCCGATCACTGGCTCCACCCCTGCTCCTCCATTATCAGTTCCACCCCTGCCCAGGCCTGTAACCTCTGACTGGGGATGCAGGCCTGGGCAGGGGGCCCCAGATCCCTGAAATTTTCAGCTCCTACCTTGCCCAGGCCTGCAACCTCTGGCAAACGTTGCAGGCCTGGGCAGAAGACCCCCAAATCCCTCCAATCGCCGGCTTCACAGAGCCCAGGCCCCTGTGATCATAGGCTCTGATCCTGCCCCCTGCCATTGCCGGCTCTATCCTTGCCACACTGGCAGCCTCTGGCCAAGGCTACAGGCCTGAGCAGGAGACCCCCAGACCCTTGCGACCACAGGATCTGTCCCTGCCCAGGCCCTGAGATCACCAGCTCCAACCCTGCCCCACTGCAGCCTCTGGCGAAGGCTGCAGGCCTGGGCAGGGAACCCCCAGATCCCTGTTTTGCTGGCTCCACCGGTGCCCAGACCCCTGCAATCGCAGGCTCCGCTTCTGCCCCTTTGATCATTGGTTCTGCGGAGCCCAGACCCCTATGATATCTGGCCTTGCCACTGCCCAGGCCTGAGGCCTCTGACCCAGGCCTTATGCCTGGGTGGGGCACCCTCATACCCCTCCAATCACCGGCTTTGCCCCTGTCCCTTCTGATCACTGGCTCTGCTCTTGCCCATGCCTGAGGCCTCTGGTGAAGGCCTCTGGCCTAGGCAGGGGACCCCCATACCCCTCTGATCAGCTGTTCTGCCCCTTGGCACCCCACCTCCCCTGCTACCTGCCTGGCTAACAGGCCTTACCACTTCAGTGGCAGGGCTGAGCCGGACTGGGCACCACCATCTTGTGGCTATGGGTGCTGCCATCTTGTGGCTATGGGGCGGCCATCTTTGTGATGGAGTGATGCCTAATTTGCATATTACTCTTTTATTAGATAGGATGATAGCCTTGTGGCTAGCATTGTCATGATTGTAGATCTTTGCTTTTTGTCATCATTTAGAGCAGCGGTTCTCAACCTGTGGGTCGCGATCCCTTTGGCGGTTGAACAACCCTTTCACAGGGGTTGCCTAAGACTATCCTGCATATCAGATATTTACATTGAATCACAGTAGCAACATTACAGTTATGAAGTAGCAATGAAAATAATTTTATGGTTGGGGTCACAACCTGAGGAACTGTATTTAACATGCCAGAAGGTTGAGAACCACTGACTTAGATTATTTTGTGCCAGTTCTTCTGGTCTACAAAGTTTCTTTGGGGAAATCAGTTTATGATCTTATGGGAACTCCCTTGTAGGTAACTAACTGCACTTTTCCTGCTACTTTCAAGACTTTGTCTTTAACCTTTGGTTTGAATTATGATGTGTGTGGGCCTCTTTGGTTTCATTTTGTTTGGTATTATCGTGCTTCTTGAACTTATATGTCTACTTCTTTCACCAGGTTAGAGATGTTTTCAGTCATTATTTCTTCAAGTATGTTTTCAGTTCCTGTCTGTCTCCTTTCTCTTTTTTGTACCTCCATAATCTCTTAAACCCTCTGTTTCAAAGATCCTTTAAACTATCCTCATTTTTTTTCATTCTTTTTTCTTTTTGCTGTTCCAATTGGGTGTTTTCTGCTACCTTGTTTTTTAGATTGTTGATTTGATCCTCTGCTTCATCTAGTCTGTTGTTGATTCCCTGTAAAGTATTATTTATTTCAGTTATGGTATTCTTCATTTGGTTCTTTTTTATGGTTTCTATCTTTTTATTGAAGCTCTCACTGAGTTTACTAGTATTTATCCCCTAAGGCCATTGAGCATCCTTATAATGAGTGTTTTGAATTCTGTGTGTGTGTGTGTGTGTGTGTGTGTATGTATGTGTATATGTATGTGTATATATATATATGTATGTATGTATATATATATTTACTTATAAGGATAGGGATAAAATGTCACATATGAGCATTTCCCCATATCAACAAATACTATTCCAACACATGGCTTTCCGTGATTTCATACTATATCATTTCCTCTATGGGTATAAATGGCATAATATATCTATATATCTATATCTAAACTTATAAAGTTTTTGGATGTTGATTTTTACTATTTTTCTATATAATAATATGTACTATTATTTATGATTATTTCCATGGAAATGGTATTAACAAGCTAAGTATTACTAAGTATATTAGTCATAGTTCTCCATAGAAACAGAACCAATATGATTTATATATAAAGACAGATTTATTTTAAGGATTTGGCTCACGTGATAGTGGAGGCTGTGAAGTCCAAAATCTGCAAGGCAGGTCAGAGAAGAGTTGATGCAGCCTGAGCATCAAAGCAGTCTTCTGACAGAATTCCCTCTTCAAGAGAGGTCAGTTTTTTTATTTTTAATTAAAGACACTAACTGATTAGATAAGGCCCAACCACATTATGGAGAGTATGCTGCTTTACTCTAAGTCTACATATTTAATCTCATCTAAAAAATATCTTCACAGAAACATCTAGAATAATTTTTGACCAACTATCTGGGTCCTGGGGCCTAGCCATGTTGACACAAAATTAACCATTAAGATTAACATTAAGCCCTCACCGGTTTGGCTCAGTGGATAGAGCGTCAGCCTGTGGACTCAAGGGTCCCAGGTTCAAGTCTGGTCAAGGGCATGTACATTGGTTGCGGGCTCACCCTCTATGGGGAGTGTACTGGAGGCAGCTGATCAATATTTCTCTCTCATCAATGTTTCTAACTTTCTATTCCTCTCCCTTTCTTTCTGTAAAAAAAAAAAAAAATCAACAAAATATATTTAAAAAAAAGATTAACATTAAGTTTTAGGTTCTTAATACATATTGCAAAATCATTTGAAAAGATTTACAGTCTCAAGTGAACTATATTAGCTCATCATATCACACCCTAACAAACAATCAATATTATTATTTTTCCTATTTTTTCCAGTTCCATATGCAAAAAAAACCCATAATGTTACTTTACATACTTTTTGATGACTATGAGGTTAAATATTCTCTCATATATATATATATATATATTGACCATTTATGCTTCTTATTCTGTTAATGGTATATTAATTATTTTTGTCCATCTATTCTATGCAAAAAGCAATGAAGAAATCACAAAGGAAAAAATTTTATTATATTCAATTCTGCGAAATTTAATAAAATCTCTATAAAAATAAAAAACAAATGATAGAGTGGGGAGTCTATTTAAACAAATGTAACATACTTATTATTGGTATATTAATGTTAAATTTCCACTGTCCTATAAGTTTTTGTGAGGTAGTGAGCTTTCTTGCAGAGAAGCTATGTAAGTCAACAGGGTAACTAATGGCAAGGATGCTCCCAAATGGGTTCCTATATTATGATTCTTACATCAAAATGTGAAACTACTCCTTTAATGATCTTTCCTCTAACACTTGCCTCCTGTGCTAAGGTTCATGTGTAGAACTGTAGTTATTTCCTGAAAAATTAATTTAACATGATTCTTTAGCACAAGATCTTTCCAATAAAATAGCCACCCACTGTACTAAGCTCTTTACATATTCAATCCTCATAACAAATTTATGAGTGTGTACTGTTATAATCTCCATTTCAGAGATGATAAAACTTAAGTCCAGCAGGGCTAAATGATTTAGCACTCAGTCACAGCATGGCGACACGTTACTGGCACTCAGTGATACAGTATTTCCATCCAGTTGGCTAGTTATGTGTTTGTTTATTCTCCAGCTCATTCTCAGAAGAGTCTGGGATGACTTTTATAACTAAACATCCAAGAATGATGTTGAAAAGCAAAATTTAACATCACTCAGATGACCTGAGATGAGAACAACGAAGTAAAAGGGAGGGGAGGGACACTTGGTAAGAGCTCAAACTAGACTGGTGCCAACTACATACCTCAAACTTCAAGGGTGTTTTTCAAGATATAGTGGAATTCAGACCATGTTCCAAGAAGAACCAACATTGAATTTCCTTTCTTGAGAAACAAAGGGAGGACATTCTGGCAAAAACAACCTCAAAGGGACAAAGGCTAGAGGTGTAGGAGAGATGGAACTTGCAAGTGTGAGTGCTTTCTATTCCATGGGTTAGTCCATGCCAAGTTGTCAGATGGCAGATCTCAAAGGGAAAGCTTCTAAGCTAACAGTTTTGCTTTTGATTGACAGCTCTAACTTCTCATGATGTGATCATTGAAGGAAATCAACTCCAATTCTAGAAAGTTAAGAAATGAAAAACTCAAATAATTTGTAAAATTCAATAATAAAACACCAATAGAAAAATAGACAAAATGCAATAAAATACGCGATAGAAAAATGAGCATCATCATACATCATCATGATAAGGTGTTAGAATTAATGAACTCAGCAAATGCTTGTCAAGCATCAACCAGGTTAACCCTTTGCTAAGTGCTGGTATACCATTGTGAGAAAAATCAGACAAGTTCTCAGATTTCATGGAGTTTAAAGAAGAGTGAGGAAGACAGACATTAGTCATGTAATCACATAAATAAGTCTGAAATTACAACTTGGTACACTGACAAAATAAAATAAGGATGCCTGGTCTACTTAGGACTTTCAGGGTTGCTAATCCAAGAAGAAGGGACGAATTGAAATCTGAAGAAAAAGTGGGAATTAGTAGGGGGAAGTGGAGGAGGTGAGTGGGAGAGAAAGAGCAGTGTATGAGAAGACAGGGAAGAGGATGTCTTCTTATTAAAGTCAGAAATGAACAGTAGTGCCTATTAATCCCAGTATTATCAAACTCCATTCAGAAAATACTGACAAATACAATAAAACAAAATGGGAAAGGAAGAGGCAAAATTATTATTTTGAGATAATATAATTATCTATCTAGAAAACCCAAGAAAATTGTAATAAAATTATTATAATGGAAAGGATGTTCAGCAGGTTGATTATACAGATATATAAAAATCTATAACTTTTTATGTATCAATAATGAGAGAACAGTACTGACAGTAACAACAATGTAAAATACTTAGGCATAAACATCTAATCATTAAGCATGATGATGCTTAGTTTTTCTATAACATATTCTATATTTAATAAGAAATGTAGACAAACTATAAAATCCCACTGAGCAATATAAAAGAAAGCAAATGCATTCAATATTCTTAAAAGATAGAATATGTAAAGATGTAATTTCTCCCCAAAGTATATATAATTTAACATGTTGAGGAGGATGGACATAGAAATTGAGAAAATTTTTATAAATTTCATCTGGAAGAATTTTTTAAAATACTATTATCAGGTGATTTGCTTTATCATATATTAAAACATACCATGGAGTCATAGTTGCTTTACCTCAGTAAAAAAAAAAAAAGACATAGGAGAATCAATGGAGTGATACAAAATTCCAGAAATAGACTCAAATATAGGATTTTAATACACAAGCATTCCTGATAGCTTGACTGAATTCTGTCGTTTGGAGTACAGTGCCCTGATGGTACTACCTTCTGATCATTGGAGGATAAGATCACTTTGATCATCCCTATTTGCCTGAAATAGGCTTTTGTCTTGGCATAATTATTAATAGTGCCCTATTTCACTCTCAAAGGCGTTCCCTTTTGGATGATACAGTATATGGTCATGCCAGTAATATGTATTGTTTCTCATTTTTCCCCAATTATAAACAACACTTTAATAAATATCCTATTGGCTAAGTCTTTATACAGAATTTTTATGACTCAATCAAATCATGTGTGCATTTTAAGTTTTTTTTCATGTATATTGCCTTGCCTTCCAGAAAGATTGTACCAATTTACACTCCCACCAGCAAGTATGAGCAGCATCATTTTCCCAAAACCATTCATTTTTAGAAATCTTTGTCTGCTTAAAAAGTGAAATAGTATCTCATTGTTTATAAAAACAGTTCTGGGTGGATGAAATCAAGAGGAATGCAGGGGAAGGACACCCCAAACCCACAGAATTAATGCAAGCTGGAGAACAAGGCTTAGGAATGCGTAAGACACTGGCATGTCTGGAGGTGAGGAAGCAGATACCCCAGAAATGGAGTTAGTATAGGAGGGCATCGTGGGGTTGGGTTGGCTCAGGACACCGTCACAGAAACATCGATTTGGTCTCCATTCCTTTCATAATATTCAAGTTCCACTTGACCTAGTTTGAGCCACATGTGTGACCTCAGGCTAGGAATGGTCAGTGCCCTGATTACAACCACTGACCCCTTGTTAGAGGGAAAGTGGTCACTTCTCAAGGGAAGTCAACGTTGTTACCAAGGGGAATAGATCTTGGGCAGCCAACCCCACAGATGACTATGACAGCTTTCTTCTATTAGCTATTCATTTCTTTTCTGCAAGGCATCTATTCTTAATCCTTGTCTATTTTTTATCCTGCAGTGTTTTTGTTTATTTTGATTTTTTGTTGAGAAATCTGCCTGCAGCTCCTACCTGCTGCTCCCACTCATCCCGGCCCCATTGTGCCTGCTGCAGATTCGTGCCCAGTTCTGATCAGGAGAGGCTCACACTGCTGCAGCAGCGCTCACTAGCCGTGAACCCTGCCTCTGGGCCCTCCCAAGGGGTGTGGCCTGAGGGATCCACTAAAATCAGTGCTCCGACATCCCCCAAGGAGTCCCTGACAGCAAGAGGGTGCAGGCCAGGCTGAGGGACCCCACTGGTGCACAACTGGGATAAGGAGGGAAGTAGGAGGGCTCCAGGGCATGTACGGCCCATCTCACTCAGTCCCATTTGGCTGGACCCCAGCAGCAAGCTAACCTACTGGTCAGAGCATCTGCCCTCTGGTGGTCAGTGCATGTCATAGCAAGCAGTTGAACAGTCTTAGCATATCATTAGTATATTGCGCTTTGATTGGTTGATTGTTTTGCCATTTGGTCTATTTGCATATTACCCTTTTATTATATAGGCTTTTCATAACAATCATTTGGTGCCCTAATGGTGTGTTTTTTTGTTTTATTATTATTATTTTTATTGCATAAAGTATTACAAAGATTAGTACATATATCTCTTTTTTCCCCCCTACCCTTCCCCCAGCCTCCCCTAGCCCCCAGTGTTTTGTGTCCATTGATTATGCTTAAATGCATGCATAAAAGTCCTTTGGTTATACACACACACACACACACACACACACACACATACATACTAGTGGTCTGGTGCACAGATTTGTGCACATTGAAAGGGAATTAATTCAAAGAAATATTTTAGTACCGCTATAAAATGAGATTTATTCTCATCCCATAATTTTGACAGATTGGAACATACGTGCGCAATTGGCACACGTATCACGCATGCATGAGTCAACATTTATTTTTAAATTGACAGTGCACATCATGTACCAGCCAGTTGGTCGGTCGACAGTCGGACGTACGTACATTTGGTCACTTAGCCTTTTATATATATAGATACACACACACACACACACACACACACATACACACACAATGGAATACTACTCAGCCATAGAAAAGATGAATTATTGCCATTCGTGACAACATGAATGAATTTTGAGAATGTTATGCTAAGTGAAATAAGCCAGACTGAAAAAGGTTAATAACCATATACATTTTAAAGCAAAACTCAGTAGGACTTTACAGAAACACCTAAATATCTCTTCATTTTGTAATTCACAGAAGTTAAAGGCCCTCTCTGCAGGTTTTGCTATTGTTTGTCGAGCTATAATTAAAATGTAAAACTGTTAAGAAGCTGGCACTTTTTCTTCCCTCTTACTGTAGTAATTGCAACAGTAGCTGGCCTTATCAACAAACCACAAAATCACAGTAGTTTGAGGGATGATTTTAATATATGGCCGCAGAGTTCTTTGACATGCTTCTCACTGGAAAGTGAGATCTGTGTCCTGTGAGCTCAGTTCTGGGCTCTGTAACTATGTGACCAATAAATTATGGCATAAATAATATTGGGTCAGTTTCTAGGCCCAAACTTCAGAAAAAAGTGTCAGCTTCTACAGTCTGCATCTGGGGACATTGGCTCTTGGAATCTAGATACTGAGCCTTGAGAAAGGCTCCCAGCCCGTGCAGAGGCCAGCGTGGACAGGAGCTGGAGGCCTCCATGCCTCGGCCCCTGCCGAGCTCTTGGCTGACACCCAGCAGGCACTTATAAATCCTGTAACTCGCCCATCTTGAAAGAGGTCCTCCAGTGGCTCTGTCCCAGCTTATGCAATGTGAAACCAGGGACAACTGTCCAGACAGAGCACCATCCAAATTCCTTTTGTGAATAAAATAAGTGGTTGCTGTTATTTTACGCCTCTGAGTTTGGGAGTGGCCTGTTGCACAGCAATAGAGAACTGATAGAGCATAACACATTAGAAGCTTATTTTTCATGCCTTCTACAGGGTGATTTTAGGCTTTAAGGATGCATGCTTCCTCCATCTTCCGTTTCCATAGCTGTCTATGGATTCAGTCACTTTTTGAGGAAAGAATAAGGGAGAAAGTTAGTGGGGAAGGAAAATTTGTTTTTAAGCTCTCTGGTCCAGAAATAACTTTTGCTTGGATTTCTATTGGTCAAAACTAGCCATATGCCCACACACAGATCAAAGGAGTCTAGAAATTGTGGTTCTTAGCTTCCTAGTAACAAGTTCACACTGTGGGAGGTAGAACACTGACTGATCTTTGGTGAAATAACCCGTTGTCTGACACACTCACTTATCAAAGAAACTAGGGGCCTGGTGCACAAAAATTTGTGCACTCGGGGTGGAGGGAGTCCCTCAGCCCGGCCTGTGCCCTCTGACAGTCTGGGACCCCTCAGTGGATGTCCTATGATGGCCCCAGTCTGCCAGGCGCCTTCTGTGTGTGTGTGTGTGTGTGTGTGTGTGTGTGGCCACTGGGGACCTGCCCCCAGCCGCATCAGAGGCTTGGAGCAGTCCTCCTGTGTGTGTCTACCTGCTGGGGGCCTGCCCCCAGGCTTGGAGCAGGCACCCCCTCTATGTTGATCTCTCAGACTCTTGCCCTCCCCTGCATGTTGTTCTCTTTTTTGAGCTGTGACCAGGGCTGGGTGCGGCCTGCCCCCCAAGCTTGCCTACTGCCCATCTTCCTCCAGCCACCAGAAAGCAGGGAAAACCCCGCCTTGTGGTCAGGCCAGCCTTTTCCTGCTCCCTGATTCCCGGAAGGGGTCTGGAGAGCCGCCAAGCAGTACTCCAGCCCCCAAGAGCTTGCTTTCCCGCTCCCCAGTGGCCCCCAAAGGGCCTGGGGAGCCGCCAAGCAGGCCACTGACTTTTTCCCACTCGCCGGTCCCCTGCAGCCTTGCTTTCCTGCTCCCCGGTGCTCCGCAAAGGGCCTGGGCAGCTGCCAAGCAGGCTGAGACCGCCCCGCTGCCTCTTTCCCACTCCCCAGCCCGCCACCTTGCTTTCCCACTTCCTGGTGCCCTGCAAGGGGCCTGGGAAGCCCACCAAGCAGGCTGCTGACCCCCTGCCGCCTCCTACCCGCTCCCCGATGCCCCTCCAAGGGCCTGGACAGCTGCCAAGCAGGCTGCCGACCCTGCCGCCTCCTACCCACTCCCCGATGCCCCTCCAAGGGCCTGGGAAGCCCAGCAAGCAGGCTGCCGACCCTGCCGCCTCTTTCCCGCTTCCCGGTGCCCTCCAACCCTGCCGCCTCTATCCCACTCACGGGTCCTGGGTCCTGCGCTGTCCCGCCCTGCAGCCGCTCTGTGCACTCAGGAGGTCCCTCAGCCCGGCCTGTGCCCTCTCGCAGTCTGAGGATGCCCACCTACTGGCGTGCCTGACCAGCCTGGGTGAGGGGCTTTAAGGCTGCCCACAGCTCCCATTGACCAACGTTCCAGCAAGGCTGGCTGGACGCAGGTTTCCTATAATTGATGCTGTTTCTTTAAGGCAGCCTTTTACTAACGAATCCTCCTCTCTGCCTCACCTCGAGGCTTCTATAATGAAACAATTGTTACACTTAATTGTTGCAAATGTGCGTGTTTGCTTCAGGCCAAAGGCTAAGGAGCCAGCGAGCAGGTAGTTTCGTTTTCGCTCCTGCTGCAACGAACGCTGCCTAAACGTTTACTCAGATCCGTGAGTGGCGGCCGCCATGTTGGCTGGGCTAATTTGCATACAGCCGTTCTGATTGGCTGTGGGCGTCCCGGAGAAACGGTTAATTTTACTATTCTGCTTTTATTAGTTTAGATTGAGCCTTATTCTTCCGTAGGCAGCAGAGAAAGAAGAGAACCAGTTGTTTCTGTTCAAAGAATCTCACCGTTCACCCTCTGTTAGTCTCCTCCACAGCATATTTCTGGGCGCAATATGTGAAAACATAGAAGCCCAGTTGTGACTTGTGGTCTTTATTTAAAATAAATAGTAAAATCTATGCTTTTCAGGGCTATGCATTTCTTTTGGGGAAATTGGGTGATTTCTTATTAAAGGATCAAAGATAGGGAACTTAGAGGAGATTACCTAGGAAGACAAGCTGTCTGGGTTGTATGTCTTTTTTTGCTGGTTTGTTTCAGCTTTTATTTTTTGGTAGATGGAATTACCTAACATTCGGTAAAGAACGATATGATGTAAGATGTTCACAGAGTCAACTGAAACCATAAGGCCTTTCTCTCATATAATTTCTAGTAATACACAATTATGGAAATAAAGAAAAGTACTAATAAAAGCAGCTCTTATCTATCACACTTTGAATACAATCCAGGCACTGTTCTAAGGGATATAATGTAATTACTTAATGTTCACAATGCTAAGCCATATAGTGTTACTATTCTTAATTTATAAGTGAGAAAATTTAGATATAGTTAAGTAATTTGTCCTATAAGAAATGAGTTATACTAGTAAAGGCAAATAAAGACTACATATTGGGTAAATCCTTTCCCACTCTGATTCAGTTCAGGTTGATTTTACAAACTGAGATTGCAGCTTCTGTACTGTATTAACAAGATTTGGGCAGGACAGAAGAATTTGCTACAATTTTAACATTAATATTGCCTCCCTCAAGTATGAATTATCAGTTGAATAACTTGTCAGCTAAAGCAAGTTAGTGTTCCATATGTATGACATTTATATTACAAATCCTCTGATTTCCCATAAGAACCCCGGAGTTGAGAAAGGTTTGAATGATTAATGTTTCTAACATATTCGCTGCCTGCCATTCTAAGCCTTCCCACTTTTCTCACATTCATGGAGTTTTTCACTTTTTTAACATTTGAACTCTTAAGTCAAATGAATTCCGAAACACAAATAAACCTTTCCAATCCTAACATTTATAAGGTTCCTCATAATTAACAAATGCCAAATATATTCTGACCCTTAAATAAAAACTTTACATCCACAGAATGCTTTCCCACACTCCTCATAAGCTCAGGAGTCTTTGTTTGTTTCTCTTTCACTGTTGGACTTTTAGATGTCAATTAACTTCTGAACCTTCCCACATCTTCATTCACTCCTCTGACCTGTATGAATTTTTCGATGTTGACTAAGTTCTGAGCCACAACCAAAGGCCTGCTACATTCTTTATACTTGTAGGGTTTTCAAGCATTGTGACTTCTCTTGTGATAAGTCTGACCTTCTCACATTCCTTACATGTATGGGGTCTCTCACCAGTGTGACTTTTTTGATATTGAGTAAGTTCTGTGCTATAAATAAAGACCACTCCACATTCTCTCCATTCATAGGGATTTTCACCAGTGTAAGCTCTCTGATGTAGAGTATGGTCTGACCCATATTCCTTATATTTATGTCATTTTTTACCAATATGAACACTCTGACGTCAAATAAGATGGGAATCAGAGATAAAGGCTTTCCCACATTCCTTAAATTTATGAGGTTTCTCACCAGGATGAATTCTTTGATGTAGACTTGGTTGTGAGGCACAACTGTATGCCTTCCCTCATGCCTTACATTCATAGCATCTTTCACTAGTATGAATTACTCAATGAAGACTGAGTTGTGTATCATAATGAAAAGCTTGACCACATCCTTACATGTATGGGGTTTCTCACCAGTGTGGATTTTCTGATATTGAAAAAGGTGTCAGGGACAGGTGAAGGCTTATCCACATTCCTTCCATTCATAGTATTCCTCATCCGTGTGAATTCTCTGGTTTATGTGAAGTTGGGAGGTAGCTAGAAAGGCCTTCTCACTCTCCTTACATGTATAGTGTTTCTCACCAATATGAATCCTTTGATGTTTAATGAGTTGTGAGCTAGAATGAAAAGCTTTCCCACATTCCTTACATGTATGAGGTTTCACACTGGTGTTAGTGCTCTGAAGTTTAGTCATGCCAGAGTCACAAATAAAGGCATGTTTCTTATTTCCATTAATTTTCTTGCTTTCATGAATTCTCTGAGGACTAATGAAGTCTGACCTACTATTAAGGGCCTTCCCACATTCTCCACATTTGGAATTTTTCTCCTTATTATGGCTGCTTTCATGTTGAGTTTGGTGTGACTGGTACCTGAAAGCATCCTTGCATTCCTACGATTTCACTCTGGTATGAATTATTGAGGTGCTCTGTGGATTGTGCACTGAATGCTAGAAGCAGACCTTTTATCAGAGGTTGTCACAGCTGATCTGAAATGTCCATTCTGTTGTCTCTCCAGGTAGCATTTGACTTTACTATTACCTCCGACCTGGGTGCACTCAGGTGACCAAGAGCTTATGGGCCTCTTGGTCATTTCTGGTTGCAATGATTTAATTTCATACCTGTCCTCCTTTGGAGATACATTCTTGATTTCTCTTCTGGACTGGCAATCTGGGCATCATTCCTTTGTCTCCTTCTTTTTAACAATCCAGGGCTCCTGCCCCTGCACCAGTGAGGAAATCACATCTGGCTTAGAATCGGAAAGTGCCAGCAAGGTCCGGTTGCTATAATTCTCCAACATCGTATCTCTGTACAAAACCTTCTGAGCAGAGTGCAAACAACCCCACTCCTCCTGAGAGACATAAATGGCCACATCTTTGAAAATCAAGCCCTGGGCTTTCTTATTTCCCAGGGAACCTACCCACAGAGAAGAAGGCAATAACAGCCAGTCTAGCTCCACCATGAAACCAGAGGCAACTATATTTCAAAGCGTGGCCGGTTGATCTCAGAGTGAGAAGTAACAGGTTATAGATGAGAGATCAGGGAATAGAGTTTGGGGCTCAGCTCTGCCACTGGCTGCTGTATGACCTCGCATGCCCTCCCTGCATCTCCATTACTTTGGGTGGAAAAAGGAAGAGGTTGGACTTGATAAACTTAGAGGTATTTTTTTTTAAGTTAATTATCTGTGATTCTGAACACCGCTATAGGAAAACTTTTATTCTTGTAAACATGGAAATCATACCATAATCTATACTTCTGATTGCTAATTAATATTGTCCTCCATTAAATTATCCACTCTTCAAAGAAAAGTTAGAGTGAGAACCATGAATTTTCCACCTTTGCATGGTGTTCCCTTAGCAACAATAGCAAGAGAAACTGCTCTGAACCTTAATAGCGATAAATAAAGAGACATGTCTTAGTTTCTTTCCCATGGACAGAAAATGACTCCCCGCTTAGGATTCATGAGTTCAGCAGGAAAATGCAAATATATCATTTCCTCCTCACTCCCGAATTTTTACTTGAAGAGATCAGCTAAAAAGGTGAGAAGGACATAGTGTGCATTGTGGGAGGGGAGTTCTGTAAGCAAATTCTGTTCCCGAGTCATAATTAAGGGATATTGCTCTGAGACTCTGCTCTCAGGAAAATGCCGACCAGATAAAACCCAAGCTTATGTCATAGCAGATAAATCTCTGAACCTTGGATGCATTTACTGAGAGCCCACTCCTTTAGGTACTGTTTGAAATTTTTATTTTATTTTATTCCATCCCCATTTACTCATTCTATGCCCTCTTGTAGAGATTTTTTTTGTTTCATGCATGGCCATAACTATTTTTTTCCATCACTCCTGCCACTACTGTACAGAGGAATTCTTGATTTTTGTCTCCAGAAACTGCAGCCTCGGCAAACTGGAAGAATGTACCCATGGATCTCTGCATGGTGTGGGCGGACATGTAACGTGTGTCCGTGCGTGTGTATGAACATGTGTAATTCTGCACCAGGGATCCTGGAGGATAGATGATTAACTGCAATAAATCTAAAACTCTTCAAGGTTTTGAGAGAAAAGAGTGGGAGAAGAACACCACATCCAAGAACATGCTATCACGCATCGACCCAGGCACACAATGCTTAGCAACAAAGTCCAACACAAGAGACCTTGGAATAGAAATAATATCCAAGACGGAGATCATTTTGTGAGATTTTTTTTGAGGGTGGGTTGGGGGGGTACAAATTATTCTGTCAAAGGGATTTCCTGAAATAAATGAAAAACTAAGATGTTTACCCATATTTATTCAATAATCTTTCTTACAGAAAAAATTACCATTTGGAGTAAGTTAATTACTCTTGCTTCCATAAAAAAAAATTTCAGTGAAGTTTTCAATTTATTAACTTCCTTCTTGGTTTTATTCTGACCTATTATTAGAGTATTCAAAGCTGCTAGAAACATAGAGTTGCTATTTACACTTTACACCAAAAAACTCAACATTTACACCAAAAGGCTATAGCTAATGGTTCTTAAGGGGAGAAATCACTCTTCTGAAAATCCTGACTTATTATCCTATATAATAAAAGGGCAATATGCAAACTGGCCCTAATGATGGCACAGCCAGGAAAGACTGGTCACTATGATGTCCACTGACCACCAGGGGGCAGATGCTCAATGTAGGAGCTGCCTGCTGGTGGTCAGTGTGCTCCCATAGAGGGGGCTTCGCTCAGCCACAAGCCAGGCTGATGACTGTGAGCACAGTGGCCATGGCAGGAGCCTCTCACACTTCCTCGTCAGTGCCAAGGATATCCCGGGCTCCTAGGCTGCCAGAGGTATATCTGACTACCAGCTTAGGCCCGATCCCCTGGGTCTTGGACTATGAGAGGGCACAGGCCAGGCTGAGGTACACCCCCCCCATACCCCAAGTGCACGGGCCTCTAGTATTTTTACAACAGAGATTGGTTGCTTCTCCAGATGCTTAAATAGGCTTTAGTTCAGGAAGTTTAAATAAGGGGACCTATTCTGGCTAAAGATGAGTTTAGTGTAGGGCTTCTTCAGAGTAGGGTGTCCACCCCAGGTTCCATGAAAAAACCGAAGACAATGTTTTAGTAAACCTCATCTGAGCTCTTTTTACTATGTGCCTACTAAGAGCCCTTCCAAATGTAACATTGTTCTTTAGACGCCTCTTTACAAATTGCACGGTGAATATGAATGTATAGGAGGACACAGCTTTCCAATGCATCAGCAGTGCTGCCTACATCACATATTCCAGCCACTGTCCTACCGTTTCCTTAAATAACGGCTCAAAGAAGTGCCCGCAGACTGAGAAATTATGCTTCCTGGCTAGTCAGTATTTTAAGTCTGAAGTATAAAATTTATGATTGCTGTGAAACCTTGGATGCATTTTAACTTGAATGCCTTGGAAAATTCAATATTTGAATTTGAAATTAAAATTAAATATTTGAAATCCAACATTCCTGGGTCACTTTACAAAAACACAGTCTGCCTTAGCTTAAATTCATAATTGAAAAGGGATAAGAAACTTCACATGGAGTTTGCCTCCAAAGAGTATCATGCTTCTTATGGAGGGATTTCTTCATAGACTTTCGAGGACCTCAGAATCATGGCGTAAAACTTAAATAGAAAAAAATTATTGATGTTTTTATTTCAAAAATGACAACCTTTGCCCAATGCACTATGATAGATAAATCTACTTCTTTGGGGGAAGAAAATACGTATGTGATAAGGCATTCAAAGTATGAGTTTAATTCTTTCTCAAAGCTTTTAGGTAATTTCCAATCTGGAGAGACCAGGCTACAAAGTAAATTATTTTGTATGTAATAAAAAAGAACAATTATTGTCAGATAAAGGGAAATCATATTATTATTAGCTTCAGATAAATGTTTTTTCTTTAAAAAAAAATGTTTTTTGCCCTACCTGGTTTGGCTCAGTGGATAGAGCATTGGCCTGCAGACCAAAGGATCACACTTTTAGATTCTGATCAAGAGCAGGTAACTTGGTTGCAGGCTACTCCCTGGGCCTGATCAGGGCTTGTGCAAGAGGCAACCAATCCATGTGTTTCTGTCATATCGATGTTTCTGCCTTTCCATTCTCTCTTTCACTCTCTCTAAAAATCAGTGGAAAAATATCCTTGGATTATGATTAACAACAACAAGTTTTTATTGATTTTAAGAGAGAGGAAGGGAGAGGGAGTGGACAGTGTGGGAGCGTGGCTGCACACAACCTAAGAGGAGCTGCCGTTGTGGTCGAGTTGGGTAATGTGAGCCTTCTTTGCTGATTGTCTTTGCTGATTTTCTTCAGCGTGATTTTCTTTGCTGTTGCTGTTCTGCTCTTTCCTGGGTTCACATGCTAACCTAGACACACAGACTCAAAAGGCCTCTCCGGGAAATGTCAGTGTCCCTCTTCTCACTTCCCCTCTCTGCACTCAATCCTTAGGCTGACAGCTGCTCTGCCAGTTCCCAGGGAGAGCCAGATAAGCTAGAGAGTTCGTCTCCGAGAGCACCTCTCAGCCAGTAAGGCATAGCGATTTATGGGATAAATAACTGAGGCTGTTCTGCACTGTTTCCCAGCATTCCCCTGTGGGACTGAGGCCCGGATGTCCACAGGGGTCACTTGCTAGATAATATTCCTTTCATTGGCAGCCTTCCCTTTCCTGTCTCCCTTCTTAGAAGTGTTTTCAGGGATCACCTCCCAAAGAAGCTACTTGCACATGAATCTCTGTCTAAGGGGTCTGCTTTTGAGTGAGGGTGAGAAAGCACACTAGGAAAAATTTTCATACTAGCCCAGAAAAGACAATGAAGTCGCGTGTAATCACATTGCAGAGACAGAAACACGGGAGGTTTTGCTATAACCGTTTCTAGAAATACATCCCACCACCCTTACCTGCGTCAGATTGCTTGGGTGTTTGTGTATAACCTCCGCATTCACTTCCTGGTTCATTTCCTGACTTTCCATCCTGGCTTCAATAGTTAGTAGCTGTGCAACTACGGGTGGGCAGCATGCTCAAGTTTCCGTGCCTGTTCCCTCATCTGTGAAAGATGCCACCCCATGTGGCTGGCTAGTTGCTGCTGTGGCTGCTACTGCTGCTGCTATCATTATTATTATTTCTGTTATTTTCCTGAGTCTTTAGACAATTCGTTAGAGCTATCTTGTCCTTTCTTGACTGTTAAACAAAAAAAATTAAGGGAAAGTTTGAGAGCCTCCTCTGGGATCAAGGGATTAAGGTGACATTCTTGGGAGTGATAACAACATCATGAGGAAGAGTTCCCACAAACAAGATAATTCTGGGGTCAGAGGTCAGATTCACAAAGTCCAGCTGCCCCTCCCTTGTCATCCTTGGAGGATTATGTGTTGGCTTGATTATACGGACTAGTAGGTTTTCTTATGGAAAATGAAAGATATTTCACACCATATGGGTTTCATTTGTTTTCTGTGCCTTTTAAGAAAGAGCACATACCATTTAGTCTTGAGAAGAGGATTTTGAAAATTTCTGCTAAATCTCAATTACACCCTAATGGCCTATAAGAGTGAATCGACCTCTCACAGAATTGTACCAGAGGAGTAAATCTCACAATGAGGAAATCTGGTCCAGTGTCTCCAGCTTCTCAACATTTATTCCACTGAAAAGGGGTGGGGGTGAAGGGTCTTTCTCTACCCTGACTTCACAGCTGATTCAAAACCTCAGGGCTTGCTGAAAGATATCTCTTTACATGCCCTAGGAAAGGAATTGTACCAGTAAATGCTGGCCATGATATGATGAGAGGGGTCTGAAAATCTATTCTGGGTTGTGTTATTGCAAGATTAATGAAAAGTAATATTTTTTGGACATTCTTTAAGGTCTTAGAGGGCACAAAAGCAAAGATAGTGAAATTTATATTTGCAATTGATCATGTAACTGACAAGTTCCCCAGTAACAACAAGATAATCATTTCCTAACTGGCCTCTCTCTCCCTACCATCCATGATAAGAACTTGAGTCTGCCCTTGTGTGCAGATGAAGATGAGTAGGGGATAAGAGCCAATGGTGATAAATCCAAATTTACCTGCCTAGCTTGGGGTTTTATAGATATATTTCAGAGAGGAAGGGAGGGAGAGAGAGAGAGAGAGAGAGAGAGAGAGAGAGAGAGAGAGAGAGAGAGAATATCAGTTATTTCAGAGAAAGAATCATTGATTAGCTACCTCCTGCACACCCCTAGTGGAGATTGAGTCTGCAACCAGGACATGTGTCCTGACTGGGAATTGTACCATGACCTCCTGGTTCATAGCTTGACCTCTGAGACACACTGTCCAGGCCACCTTGGGGTTTTACTGTACTACTTTAGAATACTTGAGGCACAATTAGAGGTAGTCCAATAATTCTCCCCACTTCCCAACTGTTGTCTATAAGCCTATTTAGTGTGTCCTTACAAAGTGCAGACTTAGAACTCCTATAATATGGACATCTGCATGTTCCTTTTCCCATTTCTCATCTATTGGATGAGCACAAAAATTCACCTCTACTTGTCTCTGAGAAAGAAAGGCTCTGCTATCATCGATAAGGGGAACATCTTTCTTGGAGAAGTTCCAACCTTAACTCTTCTTTCTCTACCATATTTCTTGAAAGAGTCTGCTCTCCTGTAATTCTTTCATCTCCTATTCACTCAATGGGCCCCCAAGTGCTGGCTCCTACCTCCACCCACCCATTCCTCCAGCAGCCATCACAGAGCTCTGTGCACTGCCAAATCCCAAAGATACTCCCCAAGCCTCATCCTTCCTGACATCTCTGTGACCCATGGCTTCGTTCTCGAGTCTCTTCCTACACAGCTGTCCTCCCCTGGCTTCAAGACGGGGTTCTTCCCTGGTCTCTTGCCTGGCTGGCCATTCTTTCACAGCTAATCACCGTGTCCTGGAGCATCTTAAGTTCCCCTGGTTATAACCCTTCAGCAATATTCTTACTGCCCTGAACAGCCCTTTCTTCTGTTTATCCCTTAAATGCCAGCTGTTTACTAGGACTCTGCTCTCAATTCCTGTCCCCATATGTCTATTATCTTTTTAAAAAGGAATCATGTCTTGTCACTCCTCTGCTAAAAAACCAAACACTAAAAAACACCTTTATTGCTCTAACTAAAAAAATAAAGATGGAACTGCCTTTTGACCCAGTGATCGGACTTCTGGGAATATATCCCAAGAATCCTGAACTACCCATCAGAAAGAATATATGCACCCCTATATTCATAGCAGCATTAATTATGATATCCAAGATCTAGAAACAGCCCAAGTGCCCATTAGTAGAAGAATGGATTAAAAAAAAAAAAAAAGCTGCGGCCCATCGACGCCATGGAATCCTATCGGCTGTAAAAAAAGAAGGGTCGCTTACCCTTTGCAACAGCATGGAAGCACGTGGAGATTGTTATGCTAAGCAGAATAAGCCAGTCAGTGAAAATACAAATACCATATGTCCTCACTTATATGTGGAATCTAATGGACAAAATAAACTGACAAACAAAATAGAACCCAGAGGCATGGGCGCATAGAGCATACTGACGAATGTCACAGAGCAGGGGTTGAACTGGATACAAGAAGGTGAAGTGATTAGCCAAAGAGCATATATGCATGGTGCATGGACACATGAAGGCTAGGGGAGCGGGGCAGGAGTGAGGGCTGGATGGAGGTGAGCAAAGAGGGGAACATCTGCAATGATATCAATAATAAAAAACCCACCTCTACTGCTCCCCATGACCTGCCTCCCTTCCCATTTCCTCCTACTTAGCTCTTTACTCTTTTAGTACTTACTTTTCATCTCCATTCAAGGCTTTGCTCAAAGTCATGTCCTCACTGCATTCAAATTGTAATCTTCCTCTGCCATCCAATAAAATGCTCCCAACCCTCTTTCCTCAAGCACCAGAAGAGTAGGAATCTTGTTTTGTTTTGTTTTTATTTCTGATGCATCCCTAGGGTCTAGTACAGTGCCTCTCACATAGTGGGTGATCAGTGAATATTTCAACAAATGATGAATGAATGAATCCTCCCTATGTCACCTTATGCACTCCTGTGGCTTCAACTACTAATTTTATGATGAACCCAAATCCATATCTCCAGTTGAGACTTCACTTCCAAGGCCCAGACCTGTATGTATCTATCTGGCCACTGAGCATCACCATTGGATAGCTCCCAGTCATCTCAAACTCAAAATATCCAAAATAGAATTATCTTCTTCCACCTCCCTCCTCAAACCTTCTCCTCCTCCTATGTTCCCTATTTCACTATTATGTGGTGTTGCCAGCCTGAGAGTTACCTTAGACTCCTTTCACTCAGTCAGTGACTCACTCACTCCTCGCCTCTAATCCATCACCTACCCCACCTACTTCTCTCACCTCATTTCATACCATGCCCCTTCACTGTCCTGCCAGCACTGACTTCCATGCTTTAATACATGCTGCTCCTTCTATCTTGCTATTTCTTCCCCCTCTCAACATTCCTCACCCATCCCTAAGTCACCTTTTTTCCAAGGTTCCTCCCATAGTGCCCAGTGCATACAGATCCCTAGCACATTAATAATAGCACTTACTTATCCATCTCCAACGCTAGACTCTGAGGTCCTAAGGTCAGAGACTATGGCTGATTGCATCTTGGTATCTAATACAGTATCTGCAGCATATTACATATTTAAAACATGCTTGCTAAACAAATGAGTGAGTAAACCAAATAATATTCCTGGTTTAAGTATATTATTTTAATTTATGATACAAAGTAATATATAAATTATTGCTATAAAAGTGACTCCAATTTTTCACAGTGCCTGGCCCGTAGTAAGTATTCAATATATATTTTGCCAAATGAATGAATTAATCAATTAATGCAGAGGAAACAGCCTTGATAGTGGCAAGGAGATATGAAAGCAGCATAAGGTCAGTCAATGTGGGTCATTACTAGGATACTGGAGCTCACGTTTAGTGGAGGGAATGTGGCAGGATGGCAGGATATGAGGCAAGAAGAAGAATGGCAGAGCGACAAAGGGCCTTGAGTTTGAGCTCTGCTCTGCAGGCAGTGGAGC
>PVJC01026381.1:0-24028 GCA_004026665.1 Murina feae
AGAATCAGAGGCATAGAAAGGGAGTGGACTGATAATTTTCGGGGGTAAAGGGTGTTGGGAATGTAGGAAGAGAATGGACAATGATCGTACACCTATGGATGAAGACAGTGGGGGGGGGGCGGGAGACAGAGGCTGGGGTGGGAGGAGGGGAGCTTTGGGGGAAAATAGAGGAACAACTGTAATAATTTGAACAATAAAGATAAATAAATTTAAAAAAAAAGAAATTAAAGTTGGGAGAAGGTGATAGAAACCGCCGAAGAAGAGTCATGGATGCAGTTTCTCTTAATGTTCTCAGGGATCCAGAGAGTGTGGGGAAGCCACGAGGTCTTCGCACACCCTAAAGCAGGGCAGCCTGTTTCCACAAATGCACCTTGGGTCTGGAGTGTGAGATCTTTCGGGAACGGTGATTCTGCCCTCCCAGATTTGGTCTTTAAGTACTGAATCATGAAATCTTTCTGCCCTGTCTGAGGTGTTTTGTTTTGTTTTGTTTTTAATACATGAATTATTCTGTTAGCCTTTTAACTGTGTTTACTTATAGAGCTGAGAACAAAGTCATACTTCGCGTCATCATTAAAATGATGCAGGACATTCAGAACTGTTAAAGAAGACAATCAGCAACCACATTTTAAACAGTGGAATACTGTACAGGAAATTCTAGAAGGTCACAGTTAAAAGGCATTTGGGTTGAAGTAGAAATGGAACAAAGTGGTTAGAAGACTGCCCTTTTTTGCCCATGGTCATTAAGAGGGAGTCGTATGATCAGTGTCCCCCTATAATCTGCCCTTTTCTCAACATTTAACTACCAAAACTCCTTTCTTAAAAATCTCAGTCTCCCATGTTTAAAAGTTTCTGTAGAACCCAAAAATGCACATTGTAAATAAGTTACTTAAAAAGTTCTATGATTGGGAGCAAGTTAAAACTGAGGAAGAAAAAAATCACCGGTTCCACTAATGTTATACAAATAAATTACACGGGTTGCTATAAATATTTCTTGCTGAGATGTACTGTGTAGCTCTCATCACGCTCCACAGAAAACTAGCCTGTGACCTACTGCTTAAAAAGGAGGTAGTATACGATAAGGTTAGGAAACAGCACTTGTTTCTAGGAGATTCTCTATCCACACTTGCATATTAAATCCTCCTGAATAAATTATAGTTAAAAACATTGGCAAAATGTGTCAGCTACTATTGTATTTCCCCAAATTACTTGATCGTGAAACTCCTTTTTCTCACAAGTCATTAATATCTAGGAATATCTAGGAATATATTTTGAGAAATAATAGGCCGATATTCCTGAATCTCACCCAGTGCCCTAAAGGTTACCTAATGCGAGAGAAAAATGTGAACTATTTCCTGGGCCATGTACCCGCAGAGGCACACATGAAGCGCTTCATTGAATTGCTGACAGTAAGTGTGGAGTTAGGGCCGTGGGGCCTATGTAATTGGAGGGAACCCTTTACGGGAAAGAAAACAAAATGACCCTGAGGTCCAGTTGGTGTGGTTCAGTGGTTGGGCATCGATCCATGAACCAAGAAGTCACCAGATAGATTCCTGGTCAGGGCATATGCCCAGGGTTGCAGGCCCAAGGCAGCCAATCGATGTTTCTCTCTCATCCATGTTTCTATCTCTCTATCCCTCTTCCTTCCTCTCTCTCTAAAAATCAATAAAAACGTATTTTTAAAAATGATCATGAATATACAACGCTATTTCTCCTCACAGGCAAGTGAGAACCTCTGAAGCTAATGCTACAGTTGCTCCCAAAAATCCACCTCTGCTTAAAATATGGCTGCTATCTAAACTAATAAAAGTGGAATAGTAAAATTAACCATTTCTCCGGGATGCCCACAGCCAATCAGAACGGCTGTATGCAAATTAGCCCAGCCAACATGGCGGCTACTCACGGACCTGAGTAAACGTTTAGGCAGCCTCCGTTGCAGCAGGAGCGAGAGCGAAACTACCTGCTCGCTGGCTCCTTAGCCTTTGGCCTGAAGCAAAAACGCACATTTGCAACAATTAAGTGTAACAATTGTTTCATTATAGAAGCCGAGAGGTGAGGCACACAGGAGGCTTCGTTAGTAAAAGGCCACCTTAAAGGAACAGCATCAATTATAGGAAACCTGCGTCCAGCCAGCCTTGCTGGGACATTGGGTCAATGGGAGCTGTGGGCAGCCTGAAAGCCCCTCACCCAGGCTGGTCAGGCACGCCAGCAGGTGGACATCCCCTGAGGGGTCCCAGACTGCGAGAGGGCACAGGCCGGGCTGAGGGACCTCCCGAGTACACAGAGCGGCTGCAGGGCGGGACAGCGCAGGACCCAGGACCCATGAGTAGGAAAGAGGCGGCAGGGTTGGAGGGCACCAGGGAGCGGGGAAAAAGACGGCAGGGGGTTGGCAGCCTGCTTGGTGGGCTTCCCAGGCCCCTTGCAGGGCACGAGGAAGTGGGAAAGCAAGGTGGCGGGCTGGGGAGTGGGAAAGAGGCAGCGGGGCGGTCTCGGCCTGCTTGGCAGCTGCCCAGGCCCTTTGCGGGGCATCGGGGAGCGGGAAAGCAAGGCTTCAGGGGCCAGGGGCCTGCTTGGCAGCTCCCCAGACCCCTTGGCGGCACCGGGAAGTGGGAAAGGAAGGCAGCAGGGGACGGGTGAGTGGGAAAGTGTTGGCGGCCTGCTTGGCGGCTCCCCAGGCCCTTTGGGGGCCACTGGGGAGTGGGAAAGCAAGCTCTTGGGGGCTGGAGTCCTGCTTGGTGGCTCCCCAGACCCCTTCCGGGGATCAGGGAGCAGGAAAAGGCTGGCCTGACCACGAGGCGGGGTTTTCCCTGCTTTCTGGTGGCTGGAGGAAGATGGGCAGTAGGCAAGCTTGAAAGGCAGGCCACACCCAGCCCTGGTCACAGCTCAAAAAAGAGAACAACATGCAGGGGAGGGCAAGAGTCTGAGAGATCATCATAGAGGGGGTGCCTGCTCCAAGCCTCCACGGTGTGCCTGGGGGCAGGCCCCCGGCAGGTAGACACACACAGGAGGACTGCTCTGAGCCTCAGATGCAGCTGGAGGCAGGTCCCCAGTGGCCCCCCCCACACACACACACACACAAAAGGCGCCTGGCAGACTGGGGCCATCATAGGACATCCACTGAGGGGTCCCAGACTGTGAGAGGGCACAGGCCGGGCTGAGGGACTCCCTCCACCCCGAGTGCACAAATTTTTGTGCACCGGGCCCCTAGTATGAAATAAAAGAGAAACTGAAATCAGCAGTGGCATAGACAAGGGAGGAATGTATTTCTCTCTCGCATCCAGAGACAGACACTCCGGGGATGGCGTGGGCTGCCCTGTGCCAGGTTCCTCCCTCATTGCTACTGTCTTCCCTGGGTGTTGTCTTTGGCACCTGCTCCTGGTCCAGGCAGCGGGACGGAGGAAGGGCTGGAGAACGGGCCTGCCCTGGGCTCTGGGGACATGCTCTGCAAAGTGCATCCAGAGCCTCTTTTTACAAGGCTTTGGCCAGAACGTGGCCTCCTTTAGCTGCTGGGAACTTGAGGAAGGACTCTCTGTGCCAGGTGGTCAGGTACCTCAGGTAAATGTCAAGGGTTTTATTATTGTAGAAGAACAAAATCAGCATTAAGGAAGCTAGCATTCTCTGACTTTCTTTCGCCCCCCCGCCCCAACCCTTGTGTCTTGGGTTCCACTCCCCTTTCCCCGCCTTATTGTGGTATAGTCAATCTCTCATTAACTTTTAAATGTGCAAACTCAGAGCATGGTTATCTAGCATGAATATTTTGGGCCCTGAGGCACTGATGTCCCTAAAACCACCAGAGTAGGCTTATATTATATGTGCTTTCAGAAAATCAAAGGCTTTTTAGAAGAAAGTAAAATAGGAGAAATCCATGGACTGCAGGGGTTCCCACATTCTTTGTAAGGAAGACACTTTCCTTTCCATGTGTTTTCCTGTGAGGCCCCACAGACTTGACAGTGCACAGTGAGGGACAGGCCTGGGGAGCTGAGAGCAGACTCAGGAGGGAGCTACTGCCAGCTGCCAACCTCCCTGCCCCCACCCCTGGAATCCAGGGGGAGTGGGGAGCTTCAAGGGAGCAAAGGACTGCAGCTGGCTTAGAGAACCTTCAAACTTTTATTTTTGTTGAGAGGAGGGAAGAAGGAACGCACTTTGCTAGAGGAAAATTTAAACTATATATCTGTACTTGGATTGTTTGGAAGAGAGACGACCTGGAGGAGGGTCTGAGAAACTTGAGTAGGTTGATGTCTGACTATCTGAGCTACATTCTGATTAATGGCCTTGTCTTTCTGCCTCAGAGCCTGTCGACACTTCAGCCAGCTGCGGAGATTCCCAGGAATCCTCTCCAGGCATTCGGCAGCAGCCCAGGGTCCCAGCCTGTGGGGCTGGAATCGCTCTTTCAGTAGTGCACCCCTCGAACAAAGGAACCCTGTGGGTTACTTCCAGACCCTGAGAAAGCCCTGCCCTGAAAGATGGTGTAGAGATAATGTGATGCAAACTCAGCTGTACTCACAATTTTTCACATTTTATTTTTTTCCAAACTGAGCCTGAATGGCATGTGGTTGAAACTAATAGGCATTTACAAAAGGGGTCTGTCTACTCAGAGGTGTTTAGACCCTATTCCAAACCGGATGTGGAATGAGCTTGCCCCGCTAGAGCAGGAAAGCACAGGATATGGCTCATGAAGAATCATCATCCCCTCAATTATGAATGACATGTCAACAAACTCTATTCGTCTGTTGAGTCTATTATACTTCCTTGATGAGAAAAGTGCTCTGTAACAGAAAAATTAGATTAAATCTAAAGAAAATAATTCTGAACCAGTGAAGGAAAATATTTGGCAAGATCTGAACTTCTGGCAATGGCTAACCAAAAGTTAGGATAAATAATTAATAGGTTATATAACACTTTATTCAAATGAAACACTGTTTTTGAAAATACATTTGATATACACAAAAAATATAAAGCTAGGTCACCTGATATTTTGAATAAATTAATACATGCAGTACTCTCCAATACTTATTAGTTATTTATATGGTGCCCCTTTTAGGTAAGTAAGGATTAATTATTTATTATAATATAGATAGACATAAAGAGTCAAATCTAAAAAACAACAACACACAACAAAAGCAAAACACAAGAATCAAGTCTACTCTGGCACATTTAAATCCATTCCATTGATCAGATGTATTTTGTTTATATGTACAAGCAGGACACTGGGGTAGAGATGAAAGGACACAATAATGGGCAGTTATTGTTGCTGCAGCAGCAAGTGAATTACCCAGCAGGAGGAGATAACTCAAGTCCTTAAATAAGTATAATTCACCATGTTTTGTGACCAATGTTAAAATATAGCTACAAGCAGTAATAGTAAGCACCATTTTTGGTGACGTACTGTGTACCAGACATTATATTATAATTTACTTGGTATGGATTTCTAGGATATGACAACTCTATATATGATATATGAGATAATCAGGTAAGAGAAGAGGTAAGTTACTTGCTCAAGGTCAAAGCTAAAAAGCTGGGGAACATGCTGTTGAGACTCAGACTGCTAGATTCTTGATCTATAAGATGCACTTAATAATGAACAACATAAACTGATGAACAAAAACAGATCCAGAGACAGAGAAGCATCAATCAGGCCATCAAACCTCAGAGGGAAGGTAGGTGAGGGTGGGAGTAAGGGGGAGAGATTAACCAAAGGACTTGTATGCATGTATATAAGCCTAACCAATGGACACAGACAACATGGGGGTGCGGGCATGAGGGGACAGGGGGAGGGGCAATGGGGGAATAAGGACACATATGTAATACCTTAATCAATAAAGAAATTAAAAAAAAAAGATGTACTTAGGACCCACTAATGAGGGCTTGACTACTTGGTTTGGGCAATTGCAAACTGTCTTATGGAAGTGGCATGTGAGTTAGGTCTTGAAGGATATGTAAGTTTATAACAGAGTGGTGGGAAGGAATAAAGTAATGAAAGACATGGAGACAGAAAAGTACAGAGGCTACTTAAGGCACTTAAAAGGAGTCTAATTTAGCTGGCTGGCATGGCTCAGTGGTTGAGCATTGACCTATGAACCAGGAGGAGGTCACGGTTTGATTCCCAGTCAGGACACATGCCTGGATTGCGGGCTCTATCCCCAGTATGGGTCATGCAGGAAGCAGCCAATCAATGATTCTCTGTCAACATTGATGTTTCTATCTCTCTCCTTCTCCCTTCCTCTCTGAAATCAATAAAAAAAAATTGTTTTTTAATAAACAGTCTAATTTGGTGGCAGCTAGGTGAGTAGAAGGAGGTAAAATGGAGAGGTTGAAGCTAGATGGAGTCAAGCAGAAGCCCAGTGGTGCCCATTCATGTATTGAATTGTGCCCAAGGGAAAATCCCAGCCCTAAGGCCTGGTTTCCTCTGGAGAGTAGAAATCAAATAGAATCCTAAACTCACTTTCTAATTCTGTGTTTATGCTTCCCTGTCTGGGTACCTTCAGTCCTTGCTTCCCACTTCCTATCTCTAATCATAAGGAAGCAAGCACTTCCCTCCTCCTGCCCATCCCTAGTCCTCCACTACCTCCTGTCCAAAGTAGAACCAATGGTTTCTTGACTGGAGAGAACATGAGACTCTCACTGGGCTACTATGGTTAGACCTAGATGCCCGATGCGTGGAGATTCATGCAAGAATAGGCCTTTCTTTCCCTGGCTTCCCTCTAGCAGCCAGTACCTGGGCCTTTGCTCTGGCCGCCGCCTTCCACCTTCCACCTTCACTCCTGGTTGGAACCACCTCCTGCCCTCTCCAGCCGGCTCTGTGGCTGCCACCCAGAGGCTGGCCCTCGGCAGCTGGCCAGGGCTTGCAGGAGGCTTGGCTTCCTTCGTCACTGGGGCAACAAAGGAAGCCAAGCGTCTTGCCCAAAGGAAGCCAAGTGTCCCACCCACTTTAGGCTGCTCAATAGCTCCAGCTGGCACCCCCATCTTTGTGGCTATGGGTGCTGGAGACGGGTCATTGTCACTAATAGAGAAATGTGCCTGAAGGCTGGTCAACCTTAATTGCTCTGAATGGTCAGAGCTACTCACTCATCATTTAGATGAGACATTGATAGTTAAAGCAACCCTCCACCTATTACTAATATGTAAATTCTTGTTGCCTCTTTGTTGTTGGAATTTCCTGCCCTAAGGATAAAGATATAGTTGTTTTCCCCATTGCCTTAATAAAAGCTTTGAGCAAGACCAGAGCAGTGGGCAGTCATATCCACTAGAGTAGACTCCACGCCTGGTCCCCCATTATTCCAAGTTGATTCTCTTCTAGTCTCTCTCTCTTCATTTTGTGTGCAGCTTCCTCCAGAACTCTAACCCTGAACAGGAACCCTGAACCACGCTGGATGTGTAAGCGGCTCCCACATATGGGAGCCTCCATCTTAGTTGCAGAGTGATGGTTAATTTGCATATTACCCTTTTATTAGTATAGATGGCTATGTGTTGAAGAATGGCTGTACTGCTATTTCCTGTGTCATCATGGTTGGTTCTGTGCTTCTGGCTGAGGACCTTGATACTGTCTGCTGTCTTGCAGTAAGACCTTCTTATATGGCCTTCTTGATGTGTTTTGGATGCTCAGTGAACTCCTTGATAACCTTAGTCTCAGGGACAGGGCAACAAGAAGACTTCCTTAGACTTCCTTACTTAAACCTTATTCTACAACTCTGCCTTGCACTGGGATTATTTGACTCCTTCCCTAGCTATTAGTAAGTTGCCAACATGTTTGCCTGTCAGTTTTTATACTTTGTGAGTATAGATTTCTTGGTTAGAATCTCTGTGGGAGAGGGGGAAGGGAAGGAACAGGGTGGGGGTGGTGAGAAGAGAAGGGAGGAGGTGGAAAGGAAAGAGGAGGGGGAGGCAGGGAAAGGAAGGGGCAGTGTTTGGGGATTTGGAGGTTGAGAGGTGGGTACTGGCCAAACTTTCTGACTTCATATCCATAAGAAGAAAATATTTCCAAAATTCAATTAGTACATGTAAGAAACTTGGGAGTGGGTTAAGCAAAGAGAGGAAAGAGATAACATAGTTTCCCTCAAGGAACTAAACTATAAAATCAAGTGAACTTAGTTTATCACTGAAGTTTAGTAGTAGAATTCACTTCTTCTAATTTATTGCAAACTCTACAAAATATCAAATGATAAATTGACTCATAAGAGCCCCTAGAAGTGAGAACTGGGTGTCTTCCAGGAGGTTATATAAGAAAATCCCATTTATAAACATAAGTTTCTTTTGTAATTTTTCTTAATTCTGGAAGCTTCAATTACCCTTCTCACCTCTGATAGCTTTTTAAACCCATGCATCAGTTTATGAAACAAATGCCTATTTAAACAAAGGCAATTCACCCCCTCATCCCATAATCCAGACCAGCTCTTTTCAAATCTCATCATAGATAACAGAAAACAAATGTTCAAATAATTATAAACAAAGGAACAAGTAAGATTTCCAGGAGCTAACACTTTTAAATTAGATCTGAGAAAACACTATTCCAATTGTTAGATTTATCGCCATCTAAGAACATAATCCTTATCACAGCATGACTCTGGAAAAGTCTTTGCAGTGTTCTTTCTCACTGTTCAATAGCATCTTTGTCACCTCCTGGGTATATTATGTACCTAGACAGCATGTAAACTTCATTCTCTATTATACAAAATATCTATAAAGTCCTTCGGGCATATCTTTAAAATGTTTTGCTGCTTTTCTTGTGGTAATTATGAGATTGATAAGCAGCTGCAGTGTTCTGTGACTCTAGCCCAATTAATAGTTTCAAAAAGAAATTAAACCCTGATGAATTACAAGAGCTATGAGGGAGTTCAAACATATACAAGACCATGGGAAACAGGTGGGAATGGGCAAAGCAGATTTTATGGTTGCCTTTCAGACAGTGGGACTCAAGATACCTCTCACCCACCCTTTTTCTCCCCAACCTGACTCCTCTCAGCAGTGGGGGCTCCTTTCACATAAGGAAGACAAGCTAGGCCCTAGCTGGTTTGGCTCAATGGATAGAGCTCTGGCCTGCAAACGGAAGGGTTCCAGGTTCAATTCCGGTCAAGGTCACATGACCTGGTTGTGGGCTAGATCCCCAGTAGGGGGCATGCAGGAGACAGCCAATCAATGATTCTCTCTCATCATTGATGTGTCTCTCTCCCTCTTCCTTCCTCTCTGAAATCAATAAAAATATATTTAAAACAACAACAACAACAAAAAAAAAACTAGCCTTAGTCTGTTTGGCTCGATGGATAGAGGATGGCCTGTGGACCAAAGGGCAAGTACTTTGGTTGCAGGCTCCTTGCTGCCCTTGGTTGGGGCACCTGCAGGAGGCAACCAATTGATGTTTCTCTGTCTTTCTCTCTTCCACTCTCTCTGAAAGATCAATGGAAAAATATCTTTAGGTGATGATTAACAAAAAACAAAAAAAAAGAAAAAGAAAGAAAACAAGCTGAACACTTATGTGTAACTGCTGTGACTTTTATACACATGGATGGGGAAATACATATCGAAAGGGACTAAACAGAACATTGAGCCATGTGAGTTTTCCAAAGCGTGTCCTTCATTGGCAGAGATAATGGGTGACGTGTTATCATGCCCTGTAGGAGGGGGTGTGGCCTTTTGTACTCACAGTCCTCCCCATCCCTGGAGCAAATACAGAGGGACTAGTCTGCAATTTTCCTGGGGGTAAATTAATGGGGCCTAAGACACTGTAAGTTGGGTTCTCATAGGGAAGAAAGGGGGCACCAAAATGAAAAGAGCATCATCTGCTTTTGTCATCAGAAAACACCTGCTTCAAAGAGTGTTCCTATACAGACCAGGGTAATAACCTCCAGCTATGCCTTTAGATAGAGGGATGGAAGATTAAGAAAATTAGGTTGCTGTCTTCCTTGCTGTCTGCCAACCCACCACTGCCCAACTCCATGTCTATTCATGGACAACTAAGGACCCTGGCTCCCTACCTGATTTTAGCCACAGAAAAGATGTGTTCATTTCGAGGGCCATTATTTCTTCTCAAAAAGATTATGTATCAAGTGGTTTCACCACCTTTAAAGCCTGAATTGAGGCTTCTTTTGGTCCAACTCCTCACCCACACCAGCTGAGATCTCCTTGTCCTTGATTCTAAGGAAACAATGAGTCAGTCTTGCATTTACTCACTCTCAGCTGTATACTCAAGACATACTGTTGGCTTCCTTTTTAAAATCTTAGTTCATCAGTAACTAGTCTCCTATAGTGTCCAGGCTGTGGTATAACAAAATACCACAGACTGGGTAGCACATAAACAAACAACATTTACTTCTCACAGTTTTGAAGGCTAGGAAGTCCAAGACTCAGGTACCGGCATGGTTGTGTTCTGTGAGAGACCTCTTCCTGCCTCACAGCCTGTGGTCTCAATGTGGTGGAAGGGGCTAGGGAGCTCTGTGAGGTCTCTTTTATAAGAACACTAATCCTCTTCATGGGAGCTCCACCCTCATGACCTAGTACCTCCAAAGACCCTACCTCCTAATACCATCACCCCAGGGGTGAAGGGGTCTAAGATTTCAACATATGAATTTAGGGAGGACGCAGACATTCAGATTATAGAATACTAGAGGCCGGGTGCACAAAAATTTGTGCACTCCGGGGGGTCCCTCAGCCTGGCCTGTGCCCTCTCATAGTCTGGGACCCCTCGGGGGATGTCTGCTGCTGGCTTAGCCCCACTCCCCAGAGGATTGGGCCTAAGCTGGCAGTCAGATATCCCCCTGGCAGCCCAGCAGCTCTTGGGGGATGTCCACTTGCCAATGGGAAGGAGGCCTAAGCTGCAGTTGGACATCCTTAGTGCTGCTGAGAAGGCAGGAGAGGTTCCCACCACCACTGCTGTACTGGCAGCCATCAGCCTGGCTTGTGGCTGAACAGAGCTCTCCCTGTGGGAGCTCACTGACCACCAGAGGCAGCTCCTGCATTGAGTGTCTGCCCCCTGCTGGTCAGTGTGTATCATAGTGACCAATCATTTCCAGTGGTTCTGCTGTTAGGGTCCATTTGCATATTACCCTTTTATTATATAGGATAGAGGGCTAGTGCATGGGTGGAGGCTGGCTGGTTTGCCTTGAAGGGTGTCCCAGATCAGGGTGAGGGTCCCACTGGGGTGTCTGGCCAGCCTGGGTGAGGGGCTGATGGTTGTTTGCGGGCTGGCCATGGCCCCCAGTGACCCAAGCTCCCAGCAAGGCTGGCTGGAAGCAAGGATCAGGGATTTATTTATCTTCCAAAATTGAAACTTTGTTGTCTTAAGCGGAGGCCACAGCTAGCCAGGATAGGCAGAAAGCTTGGCTTCCTTCATCACTGGGGCAACCAAGCCTCCTGCTTGCTCCAACTCTGTGGCTAACAGCCGCCATCTTGGTTGGGTTAATTTGCATATAGTCACTCTGATTGGCTGGTGGGCGTAGTTTGGGGTGTAGTGGAGTGACACCAATTTGCATGTTTCTCTTTTCTTAGATTAGAAACTGTCAGAAACTCTATTTCTTCTCTTGTACCATAGCTTCCCCAGTGGCTGGATTTTTCTGTTGTTGACTTCATTTTCCCCTTACTTACAGCAACTCTTCCATTGTCAATGCCACTGCCCATCCACCTGGGCTCTTTATGAATATCTGCCCCAAGTGGGCCAGTTACCATGGGCTTTGACTTTGCATATCACCTGGTATTCTCTTGAGGACTAATTCTAGTTTTGAGTTCCCTTTAAGCTCACATTTCTGAGTACTATTTGTCCTAAAATAGCTGTGGTTCTAATTGGGTACTTGGTCTCTTCTTTTTTCTCGTTGGCTCATTTTACTGCCATCTAAGCTCAGGTTAGAGAAGGCTAAATCTGACAACTGAAAAGAACACTTAAAAATTTGTTAATTGGGGTTTTCTTTAGAATTGTATTGTCAATTGTATTATGCTTTTCTGCCTTCTCTAAAATTAATATTACTTCTCATGAATTTATTTGAATACATTTTTACATTTGATTTTCATAACTCCTCCATTTTCAAGCAGTTAATATTTTTGCATAATGACAGTGATAGATAAAGCTTGAGAAGTAATACACTGTTAGCTTACAACTGAGTTCTATGTTGAATTCTAATTCCTTAATTTGCTAATGGTCTATGATAACCTAGGATTTGAACTGAGTCATATCAGGGTCAATCCATCCCAGTATTTATCTAGAAATAATTACTTCAAGTAGTATGCAGTGAGAATATGCAATTATTCTACCTAACAAACTTTCAAAGTAACCATATCCCAGAGTGCTAGGATTCATTTATGACCCTATTAGTCATAAATATTTCCATGCCTTTCATGAATCCATTTGTGTTTCCTACAAAAACCATTTCTGCTGTAGACAGCAGTCACACTCTTTGTATCAAATAGAGAAATCGCTACAGAGAATGATGTAGTGAGAGAAAATTTCATGATTTATGCTACTACAATGTATTGAAGGTATGGTTTGATCTAGAAAAACAGATATAGACAATTTAAAGTATTTTTTATGTTTGGTACATTTAGTGTGATGTAGTGGAAAGAATATACACTTCAAAGTTCAGATTTAACTGTCCCATCGCCCAAGGCACCCAGGCCCATTTTTCCACTCTTACATCATCTACCAGAAGCCTGGCCCTCTTCAGTGTGACTGCTCACTAAATCCAGTTCAGATTTAACTGTTGGGAGCATAATATATAACTTTTTACAGGAATAACTCTGTTTTCAAATTTAAAGTAATGATTGAAATGCCTCTCATTATAGAATTTCAGGAGGCAAATCTGGGGTATGGGATATCCCCTATGCTCTAAAAACCATGGTGGCCCCCTAGCTTTCTGTGTCCATAGCTGGTTCTATTTTGACTGCACTGACTGGCTAAATTAAAACATGAAATAGGAGGGTCAAATGTTTAGAGACAAACATAGCATTGTAGCCAATACATTGGCAAGTTTTTTTAATTGATTCTACATATACTATGTGCCACATAACTCTTAATGAGGCCAATAGAACAGTGAGTCTGGAGTGGTTAATCAATAAAACTTGAAGTCTGCTGCCAAATAGAGCACTTAATGATGTTTGACCTTAAGTGTCACGGTGTTAATAGCACAGGGTCCATATCTACTCAGATGAGATCAGGAAATTACTCTTCCTGCTTGAAAATGCTAAGTTTTAAATGTTTCTATTGCCATAATAAGGTAGAATACGGAAGTCTGAACCAGAGGGAGAAATGTGAGGTCATGTAATAAAGAGAGGAGACAGTCCTGTTATATGGCAGGCATTAAAAGGGATCCTGGGAGGAAAGCAAGCCCTTTAAATATAGCTGGTGAACTAAATCCAAAATCGGCACTTTGAACATTTATAATACAAGACTATTTTCTATCTTTCATATATGAGAGTGACAAGCTCAGTACAAAACAACCTCTGAGTAGATCACACAGAAGATATATTAAAAGAACAATAGAACCTAGAGGCTCAAAATAAGATGAGAATTCTGACCAGACTAGAACAGAAATAATTCTACCGGTCACATCAAGGAAGGAAGCCAACAAGTTAAGACTTGTTGGGGAAAAAAGGATATAAATCAATATTACAATTCTCATTCTGCATTAAAGATTAATTAAATTATTAACTAAACTCTATATACTTAATGTATATGCTTCATAACATATAGTTTGTTTTTTAAATCCTAATTAATATTTATTTATTCATAGACTAGAGGCCCGGTGCATAAAAATTTGTGCACTCGTGGTGGGGGGGGTCCCTCAGCCCAGCCTGTGCCCTCTCACAGTCTGGGACCCCTCAGAGGATGTCCACCTGCTGGTTTAGGCCCAATCCCCTGGGGAGTGGGAGTCAGACATCCTTAGCACTGCTGAGGAGGTGGGAGAGGCTCCCATCACCACCGCTGTACTGGCAGCCATCAGCCTGGCTTGTGGGAATGCACTGACCACCAGGGGCAGCTCCTGCATTGAGTATCTGCCCCCTGGTAGTCAGTGTGTGTCATAGTGACCAGCCATTCCCAGTCATTCTGCTGCTAGAGTCAATTTGCATATTACCCTTTTATTATATAGGATAGAGGCCTGGTACACAGGTGGGGGCTGGCTGGTTTGCCCTGAAGGGTGTACCGGATCAGGGTGGGGGTCCCACTGGGCTGCCTGGCCAGCCTGGTGATCTGTTTGCAGGCTGGCCAAGCCCCCAGTGGGGATCCTCACCCCATGGGGGTGTGGCCAGCCTGGATGAGGGGCTAAGGGCCATTTTCAGGCTGCTCACAGCCCCTTCAGGTTGGGGGGGGGGGTCCCGCTAGGGGGCCTGGGGGGGGGGGGGATGTCCATTTTCAGGCTGGCCATGCTCCCCAGCGACCGAAGCTCCCAGCCTCTCCTTTTTTTTTTTTCCTGGGATGGAAGCAGGTATCTGGGATTTATTTATCTTCTATAATTGAAACTTTGTAGCCTTGGACAGATGAGAGGGAGAGGCGCTGACAATGGACGCAGAAGCTCGGTAGCATCGTGGCTGCTCCCCACTGGGCTCCAGTGCAAGCCTGTCCCTGTCAGGTGACAGGGGCTCATCATGATTTTTTTTTCCCTCTCTGTTACAGATCTAAGACTTAGGTCTTCCTTGACTTTGAAAATCATTCTGACAAGCTAACACGTCAAGCAACCAAGAATAAATACCTCTGAGAGAGCTCTTAAATTTTTCCAGTCTTCTCTTGCGAAGCCAGGAGGGGTCACTGCTACTTTAGTCTGCTGAGCTCGGCCCTCAGTATTGACATAAGTAGCAGACTTCTCTGTGTAAGCTGCGCCTGGAAGAATAACATCAGCTATAGGGGCTCCAACATCACCATGATGTCCTGTGAAAAGATGGAAATGGCAAACAACATTATAGTAAAAAATTGATTAGGGCCCTAACCGGTTTGGCTCAGTAGATAGAGCATCGGCCTGCAGACTGAAAGGTCCCAGGTTCAATTCCAGGCAAGGGCATGTACCTTGGTTGCAGGCACATCCCTAGTAGGGGATGTGTAGGAGGTGTGCAGGAGGCAGCTGATTGATGTTTCTCTCTCATTGATGTTTCTAGCTCTCTATCTCTCTCCCTTCCTCTCTGTAAAACAATCAATAAAATATATTTTTAAAAAACTGATTAGGTACTATTACATGAACATAGTAAACATTTTTAAAATTAAAAAAAAAAAAAAGAAACTTTGTAGCCTTGAGCAGAGCCAAGGGCTGGCCAGGGCAGGTAGGAAGCATGGCTTTCTCCATTGCCAGGGCAACCAAGCCTTCTGCTCACTCCAGCTCCATGGATGCCACCATCTTAGTTGGGTTAATTTGCATACTTGCTCCTGATTGGCTTGTGGGCATGGCTTGTGGGTGTGGCTTGAGCGTAGTGGAGGGACTGTTCATTGTTGAGGGCCGTTAGAATACACTTGGCTTAATTTACATCAGCTGGGACTCAGTGCGAGGTCAAGAGCCATGCTCTGGGATGCTATCAGTCAAAGGCTGAACACATCCAGTCTGAATTTTTCTGCCCAGTGTTAAGGGGATGGATTTCATGATGTCAAAGTCCCACCCAGATGTGATGTTAACTTCCTGTAATTCGAGTATTTAATAAACAGCTTTCGGAGCTGGTCTCTCTCTCTCTCTGGCATCTGCCCCTCTAGAGGGCAGGCTCTCTGCCTGTCCCTCCAGAGGGCAGGCACCTCACCCAGCCCAAGCTTTTAATCTATTTTATGTCTGTCTTTCATTATTTCTTTAATCCCAAAAGCGCCTCCTAGATTGCACGAACTGGTTCTAATCTCCCCCTCCATGTTGGATGCAGAGGAAGAGACCCCAAGGGACCTAGCGTATCTCTTATAGTTAATTTGCATACTTCTCTTTTATTGTATAGGATAGATGAACAGATCTCATATTCATCCTTTTTATTCATAGGTAGTTATTTGGATTGGCTGGACTCAATTAATACTTGAATTTGAGATTGTGTGTCGTAAGTGACAATTTGAGAAAAAGGGTACTCTACCCAAACATACCTTACTTAGTAGGGCTTGTTCCTAAAGTTAGCAGTCTAGTTCCCAAGGTAAAAAGACTCACACACACACACACACACACACAAAGTATTCTAGTTTGTCATAAGGGAACTATTATTCTATTCTATTTACTATTATTCTAAAGTAAAACTGTTTTGTGAAAAGCCAGTTTGTCAAGCTGCTAACTCACTAAAGGCCATGACAGCAAAAATCAATTCACTGTAATTAACTGTTACATTACTGAGGGGTTTTTGTTCTATTTTTTAGCTTTTCCTCGGTGTCACAGCAGTCGCATCATCATGAATCTCTAAGTCTAGCTCAGTTAAATATGAATCTCAAGTGTGTTTCCAGTTTCAGATACAGTGGGGAGACAGTGAGCCTTTCTTCGTTATACTTATCTTCTTCTCTATGTTTGAGGACTTATGTCCTATCCCAGTTCTTTCCCCTACAATTGCTTCTGTTTTCCCAGGCAAAACACGTGGTTTAAGACTGTTATCTCTCAGCATTCACTTGGTCAACTGGTTAGGTGATCAGGCAGGTAATGGGCTTTTGGCAACTGGGTCATCCAGTGAAGTACCCGCTAATTAAAGAGTCACAGGAAGAGAACCAACTTCAATTCTGTCTCATCTTTTTTTTTTTTATGTATTTTTATTGATTTTTTTTTTTACAGAGAGGAAGGGAGAGGGTTAGAGAGTGAGAAGCATCGATGAGAGAGAAATATCGATCGGCCGCCTCCTGCACACTCCCTAATGGGGATGTGCCCGCAATCAGGTACATGTCCTTGACTGGAATCGAACCTGGGACCCTTCAGTCCGCAGGCCAATGCTCTATCCACTGAGCCAACCCGATCAGGACAATTCTGTCTCATCTTGAAGGTGATGAGACAGAATTGGGAGCTACCACCAAGAATAATTTAGATAGTCCATGACATGCTCTGACCTGCACATTGATCTTTCTCACACTGCTTACATTAATTTTTAGTCGTTCTCAAATCAACTTTATGATTTTTTTTCAATATCCTCATAGTATCTATATTATTATTTATTTAATATTTTTTATTTAAATGGACTCACTTTTTAATTTAATTCATTTAAAGGAAAATTTTTATACTATCTTACAGAGCATATATTTTTATAAATTCACTCATTTGTCATGTCTTTATTTCAATTTTTTAAGTACACATAAAAATACATAACTCTGTGGATAAAAAATATTCATCTCTGAACTACCCAAGTTCATCTCAAATATCATTATAGATATGTAATGGGGTTCAGGACAGGCCACCCCAAAATAAGCCACATTGTATAATGATTATTTCAAATTAAAGTTACTTAAAAAATAGCCAGTGAAAAAAGAACACTCTGACCCTCATCTGTTTCTCCTGAAGGTAGGAAATAAATCTCTCATACACACCAGGAGATAAAGAGACATCCTTATGCCAGAGATAGGGACTTCAGGGCTGAGAAGACTATGTAAACAAACTCTGCTTAGGATCTTCACTAATTACGTGTCCAAGCCTAAATTTCTTTGTCTTATCAATTCCTCACACATTTATGGGGTTTTTTTAGTTGTTGTTTTTTTCTTTTTTTGTCTAAAAAAATAGAAAAGCTGCCTGTTTTGGCCACTTTTTAGTACCATATCTCTGAAACCTCCATACATAGAAAATTAAATTTGTTTTTTCTCTTGCTTATCTGTTTAGTGTGACTTTAATTCTTAAACCAGCCAGAATAAAGGTAGCAGGAAAATTTATTTCCTTCCTGACACATGAAGACACACTTTGGAAAGATTTTATTCATATCTATAAAAGCCGAAGCTACCGTTACGACCAGTTGACCGAATGACCATTCGACCAGTCGCTATGATGTGCACTAACCACCAAGGGGCAGACACTCAACGCAGGAGCTGGCCTCTGGTGGTCAGTGCCTCCCACAGCCAACCTTCTGCCGCCGGCCAACCTCCCATGGTCTCTCCCGCTAGCTGTCTGGCCCCAATCGGGACTGGACAAGATGGCCCCAATTGGCCCCAATTGCCGGCCAGGCCGAAGGATCCCACCTGTGCATGACTTCATGCACAGGGCCTCTAATAAAGGAATAAAGAACATGATAACATTTCATCCTGCTTAGCAGCTGCCTTCTCCACAACAATATTCCACAGGACCAGTGATTTTCAACCACTGTGCCCTGGCTCCACCCCCGGACAAGTGATTAAGCGGAGTGGGACCCAGGCATGACATTTTATTTGTTTGTTTGTTTATTTATTTTATTTATTTTTATTGATTTCAGAGAGAGATGAAAATATCAAATGATGAGAGAAAATCATTGATTGCCTGCCTCCTGTATGCCCCCTACTGGGGATTGAGCCCACAACCTGGGCATGTGCCCTTTGACCAGAATTGAACCTGGGACCCTTTAATAGGCAGGCCGACACTCTATCTACTGAGCCAAAATGGCTAGCATGGGGCAGGCATTTTATAAAAGCTTCGAGTTGATTCTAAGTGCAGTCAGGATTGAGAACCATTGCACTGGCCCATATTCTCCTCGTTAATCCCATAAGGCAGTGGTTCCCAACCTTCCTAATGTTGCGATCATTTAATGCAGTTCCTCATGTTATGGTGACCCCCAACCATAAAATTATTTTCCTTGCTACTTCATAACTGTAGTTTTGCTATTGTTATGAATCGTAATGTAAATATCTGATATGCAGGATGTATTTAGGCGACCCCTGAGGAAGGGTCATTCGACCCCCAAAGGGTTCGTGACCCACAGGTTGAGAACCGCTGCCATAAGGGAAGGAGCGGAAAGGACTTTGTTCAATGCCACATTCCCTAACACTAGAATAAGAACTGCCCTGAGGCAGCCTTGAGTGACTATTCTAAAAAGGGTAGCTAGTATTGCCACTTGGGAAGGAAAAAGATCATTTTTAATTTTTTTGCAGTAGAGTAAACCACAAGTCCAAGACTAAGAGGACGATCCTAGAAGACTGTGTCCCAAATGATGAGATTCGGGATTCCCTTAAATTGTATCCTCTAGTTTTGTTGTTCTGTTTTGTTTTTTCACATTACCTCTTTGCTGCTCTTTGTTCTTGTGGTCCAAGCAGTATTTCTGAGACTTAGTTTATCTCTGTTTCTGATTCCCTCTTTGTCCTTGAGTGGAGTCACTCAACTTTTAGCTGCCTCACTATCCTCACTCTTAAAATAAAAATAAGAAAAATAAAATTCCCGAGCCAGTTAACAGGACTGCTAGTCTTCTATGCTGGAACCATGTCCTACAAAAGTTCTGATGAATAATAATAGCTTGTTTTAAAAATGTCTTCAGTTAAGATACATGTTCCTATGAAAGATGAAATAAGTAGCATTAATCATTTTAAACTTTTTCTTCCTTCCCTCCCAGGCTAAGTATACATGAGCAAATACAATATAAGCTTTCATTGTGTTGGCAAGGATATTTATAAATGAGTGTGTGTGTGTGTGTGTGTGTTTACACAAGCAATTTAAAAATAACCCAAGTGAACTAAGTAAAGTAAGAGTATGGCATGCTAACCAGGAATATTAGGAAGCAAAGGCCCTTCAATATCTGAATTAGCTCTGGCACAGTTTCAGGAAAGAACCGGCTCACATCTCTTGCATAAGACTTACGTAAGAGGTTAGATGTGGTGCCTGAACTGTTCCAGCAAGGGAAAAAGAAAAGAATGCTACATTGTCCTTACTTGCTTAGCTCTCTCAGTTTTGATGAATTCTTTGCTTATAGAACTAAACCATCTCTAACTCTTTAAAAAAGAAAAAGCTTAGTTTTTGTGGTTGTTTATCACACAAGACTAGGTGGATGTAAACCAAGAAAACAAAGCTATGGTACAGGCAGTAAGTAACTTAGAAACTGGGTAAAGATTTAAATAGATTCATATATAAACAATAGCAAAAGTAGCAGTTTTACTGTTAAACCTAAAATGCCAAGGCCACATTCCACACATAGCTATTACATATCACTGAAGAAATAATTAGGTTTTCCCACATAAATTAGCTCCTCAGAATTTTGAACTAAAAACTTATTGTCATAATCATTATACTCTGAAAAAGATTAGATCAAACCTGATTCCCAGATACTTTGACCAAAATAGAAACGAAAGTCAGGCATAGGCTTCTCTGTAGTATAAGGTTTTGCTTGGTTCTCATTATAACAAATATATATTTTTTTCTCATGGAGCTGTGTGATGTAGAGAAAAGAACTTGTCAGACCAACCAGTTTAGGAATAAATGCATGTATCATCACTTACTTGTATGACCCAAGAAAATTGTTTAATTACTCTTAGCTTACTTTCCCAATTATAAAATGAGAATAAAGTCTACCTCTTAGTGTTGTTGAATTTATTCTCTTTTTTAAAGTATATTTTTACTGATTTCAGAGAGGAAGGGAAAAGTAAAGAGATCTAGAAACATTAATGACTAGAGGCTTGGTGCACAAAAATTCAGACACTCAGGAAGTCCCTCAGCCCAGCCTGTGCCCTCTTGCAGTCTGGGACCCCTTGGTGGATGTCCACCTGCTGGCTTAGGCCCGCTCCCAGGGGGATCAGGCCTAAGCTGGCAGTCAGACATCCCTCTGGCAACCTAGGAGCTCTGGGGGGAGTGGGCGATATATCTGACTGATGGCTAAGGCCCACTCCCCTGAGCTCCCCTTTCCTCTGTGAGTGCATTACCATTGACCCACATACCTTACCCTATGCATCTCTTCCATTTGGTGGTTCCTGAGTTTTATCTTTTCATAATAAACCAGTAGTCTAGTACAGTGGTTCTCAACCTGTGGGTCGCGACCCCTTTGTTAGGTCTCAGAACCCTTTCACAGGGGTCGCCTAAGACCATCCTGCATATTAGATATTTATATTAAAATTCATAACACTAGCAACATTACAGTTATGAAGTAGCAACAAAAATAATTTTATGGTTGGGTCACAACATGATGAACTGTATTTAAAGGGCCAGAAGGTTGAGAACCACTGGTCTAGTAAGTAAACTGTTTTTCCGAGAGCTACTCTGGCAAATTAACCAAATCCAAGGAAGGAGTCATGGACACCTCTGATTTATAGCCAGTTAGTCCGAAGCATAGGTGACAACCTGGACTTGCAATTGGTGTCTTAAGAGGGCAGAGTAGGGCGACAGTCTTGTAGACCTGAGTCCTTAACCTGTGGAATCTGACACTAACTCCATATAGATAATATCAAAACTCAATTGCAGGACACCCAGCTAATGAAGCAGAATGGTAGTGTGGGGAAACCCTCTCCACACTTGGTGACCAGAGTACAGAACCGTAGAGTAAACATAGAGAGCAGAAGAGAAATACAGGAGTGCCTTTCCTAGACAGCTTACTATGTAACTGGCATATTCTCAGTACTTTACTTAGGAAACAGATTTATTTAATCCTCATAGTAATCCTATGAGGTAGGTGTTATTATTATCCTTCCTTTCTTGATGAGCAAACCTAGCCCAAGTCACCCATCTTTTAAGTGAGTAACAGGATTGTGTGAGACTGTGTGACTTTAGTAGAACCTGCAAGTGGATGAGATAAATAAATATACTAGCACTTAGCAAACCACAAGGTTCATATGACATTCTCCTGAATGGTCATTACACCTACTTCTCCTCTTTCCAGAGAATAAATTTTGCAATGAGGTAATGTATGTTCCATGAATCTGTCATGCCCCTACTGAGCCAGGTTGTCCCTTAGATGGCATTTACCACTCAGTGTGAGCTGCATTTTTGAAATCCCAGCTGGACCCTGACACTGAGAGTTACTACAGGCCTCACCCGGTCCCTGGGACCAGTGACCCAGGTCTTTAATGAGAAGACAGAGGTGCTAGGGTGTGGTTCGTCCATACACCGCATTTTGAAAAGCTCCAAGTAGAAGGAATTGAAAGCAGATTTAGTGATCTATTAAACACTGGAATAATGGAAACAAGCCTGAAATATCTGCATAGAGAAAACTTGGGCATCGTAGTCGTTATCGGAGAAATGAAAGTCTACACATGTGTTTGGCTTATGTATAAAAAACACAAGTCATGATTGTTTTAAGAGGAGGCACAGTCAGAGTCATAAAATGTCTTTAGAAACATTATGTAATGAGATGGATAATGTGCATAAACTAACCACAGTGCCACATATAGAGCAAATATGAGGTAATCTGCAATGGTTTTATTATGTTCTGTTTTAGAGCATGTAAACTTTTCAGAACTTATGGCCGGAATGAGAAATGGGCCTTTCCCCCAAGTATTCCTAGGTGGGAGGTAGGTTTAAGGTAAACTGTACTGATTTCATTAGCTTGCCCAAAATCTCAAATAAAAAGCTGCAGCCCTGGATGGGTGGCTTAGTTGGTTAGAGCATCGTTCCATCATGTCAAGGTTGTGGGATTGATTGCTGGTCAGGGCACATACAAGAATCAACCAATGCATGCATAAAGGAGTGGAACAACAAATCGATGCTCTTCTCTCTCTCTCTCTCTCTCTCTCTCTCTCTCTCTCTCTCTCTCTCTCTCTCTCTCTCCCTAAAATCAACTAAAAATAAAATAAAATGTAAAGCTGCTCAGGGCACCTGAAGTGTGACTGAAGATTACCAGGACAGCTGCCCAGCCTCCTGCGGTTCTCCTGGCTGCCCTGCATGCTTTTCTGGTGAGAAACACAATTTCATGGCTTCCAATGTTTCATGAATCAGCTACTTTGGTGGAACTGCCTCACTTGGTCCTTATAAGCAGCTATCATGGCCATGTCCCTTCCATATAGAAATTTGCCCAAGGATAGTGAACCACGTACAGTTCACAACTATTATAACCAAAACTATGACAGCTCTGCTTGAGGATTAGCAACATCAATGTCACCCAGCCCCATTGGGAAGTAGTTCTACCACCTTTCATTTCTTTAGAGCTGAATGGCTCGAAAGTGACATTTATTATGCCTTCACTGCTCAGTTCAATCTGGGTATATGAAGTATTGTTATACTTATTTCAGTATTAACTCTCTTCCAAAATGCCCAAACACATCAACTGATAATGCATGCCCCAACTTAATTGGGTCACACAAAGCAGTCTGATATCCAAAGAGACTGAAAGCCAAGGGCATGTGCCCACACGTATACGGAGGAACCCCACTCCTTTAGGGTTCTTCCTGGGATCCAGTAGGTCACAAGTGAATAGCTGATGTGTATGTAGCAGGAGGGACAGCAACAGTGTCAACCAGAATATTAAATATTAACAAAGGTCATTTCCTATCATGCTTATATTTTATTTTTTTAATATATTTTTATATTTATAAAATATATATTTTATTTCAGAGAGGAAGGAAGAGGGAAAGATAGAAACATCAATTGATCAGCTGCTTCCTGCATGCCCCCCAATGGGGATCAAGCCCACAACCCGGGCATGTGCCCTGACTGGAATCGAACCTCAACATCCTGATTCATAGGTTAATGCTCAACCACTAAGCCATGATGATGGGTCCATCATGCTTTTAGATGAAACAGAAATAGAAGCTCTCCAGTGAATATCCTCATGTACTCCTAGAGTGGCATATACCCCAATTTGGACATTAGCACTCCCTTAAAACAGAATTAAAGAGTTAGAGTTAGAGAATGCTAGCCCAGTTGGTATGGCTCAGTGGTTGAGTGTTGACTTATGAACCAAGAGGACACGGTTCAATTCCCAGTCAGGGCACATGCCCAGGTTGTAGGCTCGGTCCCCAGGAGAGGGCGTGCAGGGAACAGCCGATCAATGACTTTTTTCTCATCGTTGATGTTTCTATCTCTGTCTCCCTCTCCCTTCCTCTCTCTGAAGTCAATTAAAAAATTTTTTAAATGTTGTAGAATGCTAAAACTGGAGCTCCTTCAAACCCATCATTTAAGGACTGATGAGTATAAAGGGGCCTTGAAAGTTTTTCAGAGTTGTTTTTCTCTGCCCACACACAAACCTCACCCTGGAAATTGCAATTTAATGCAAGACTACTTTTCAGCTACTGCTCTCCTCCTGCACTGTTTGCTGCACAAGA
>PVJC01026382.1:0-24037 GCA_004026665.1 Murina feae
ATTATTAGACAGAGTGGATCAGGGGAAAGCAGTCAATTGGTAATTGCAAGAAAGAGAAAATGATAGTTCCAACTAGAGTTTTACAGTAGGAAGTTGAAGAATGTATCATGAATATTTTAATCTGAATGTGCTGATTATTAGTAAGATTGAATGCTTTTCCATGTTTACTGGCATTCTATGTCTGATGTGAGGAGGGGAGCCAGTGAGCATGGGAAAGTCTGTGGGAACTGTTCTTGTTTTTTGCTCATTTTCAGTTGATGTTTTCAGCATTTTCTTGATTTATGAAAGCCCTTTATTGTGACTATATATCCATCAGAGAATTCTAAATAACCCAAGAAAAGCCAGTGGTTTAAACTACAAGTCCCTATTTCTCCTATATGGGCCTGCAGATCTGCGGCAGAAGCTCTGCTTCAGCCTGACCAGGTACTGGTCCAGTCCACAGCTCCCATTCTGGGACCAGCGCTGCTTCGGGGCATGCTCACGCCTAAGAGAGATGACAGCATCCCAAGGTGCCAAGCCAAACAATGCAAACATATTAAAGCCTCTGTGTTTCTTTTTCATATCTGCTTTTTATTGGCCAAAGCAAGTCAGGTGGCAATCACTAGAATGGGGATGTTTACTCCAACGGTTTTACTTGTACTTTTACTGGGGTTGACATTAACAGGCATGCAACACCCTTGACTGTGCATAAGCTTTTGCACATTTTGACCTGAGAAGTAGGCTTAAAGATGACGCCAATGTTGATTTTAAAAAAACAATAGGACAGTGGTTCTCAACCTTCTGGCCCTTTAAAACAGTTCCTCATGTTGTGACCCCCAACCATAAAATTATTTTTGCTGCTATTTCATAACTGTAATTTTGCTACTATTATGAATCATCATGTAAATATGCGATATGCAGGATGGTCTAAGGCGACCCCTGTGAAAGGGTCGTTCGACCACCAAAGGGGTCCTGACCCATACGTTGAGAACCGCTGCAACAGGGCTTGGCCAGTGTATTTAGTGGGTTGGGCATTATCCCATGCACCAAATGGTTTGCCAGTTCAGTTCCTGGTCAAGGCACCTACTGGGGTTGTCGGTTTGATCGTGGGTAAGAGGTGTGCAGGAGGCAGCTATTGATGCTCTGTTCTCACACGGATGTTTCTCTCTCCCTCTCCTTTCCTCTGTTTTTAAAAAAATAAAAAATCAATTAAAGTATTTCAAAAATAGAAATAAATGGTGAGAGATCTAAAATCAATATATAAAATTGTAAAGTCTCAGAACACCATTAATAAAGAGAAGATCTTTAAAGCTAAAGGATCAAGAATCCAAATATCAACAGCAGCACTGAAAGGCAGAATATAATGGAGCAATTCTGAGGAAAACATAATTTCCAACCTAGATGCTGCACTGAGCTGAAACAGTGGGCTCACTAAAGACATCTTCAAAATTACAGTTGACCCTTGAACAAACACCTGACTTTCAAAGGTCTATTTATATGTGGGTTTTTAAAATAAAGATATTAGAAAATTTTGGGGAGATTTGCAAAAATTTGAAAAAACTTGTGGATGAATCATGTAGCCCAGAAATATCAAAAAAAAGGAAAAAGAAAAAGTTAAGTATGTCATGAATGCATAAATATATTCATATACTAGTCTATTTTGTACTACCATAAAATATACACAAATCTATTTTAAAACATTAAAATTTATCAAGACATATACACACACACAGACTGTACATCTATACATGGTGCCATTCACAGTCAAGATACATGTAAACCAATGTAAAGATGAAATATGAAGTCATAACTCAATAAAATTAACTGTAGTGCATACTGTACTGCTGTAATAATTTTGTAGCTACCTCCTGTCGCTACTGCAGTGAGCTTAAGTGTTGTATTCACTTAAAATGCCATGTGACCCTAATCACCTCCACCTGAGCAGTTCATCTCTCCAGGTAAATCATATCACAATAAAAAAAGTGATCTCTTATACTTCTCCTATATATTTTATTGTGGTTAGTGCAATACTATAAGCCTTGAATGATACCATGGAACCCATACAAAGTGTCACTGGTCATGCTGAAAGTGCTCCCAAAAAGCAGAGAGAAGTCATGCCATTATGAGAATAAGTTGAATGGCTTGATATGTATTAGTGATCAAAGGTCTGCAGCTGCAGTTGCCTGCCATTTCAAGATAAGGGAATCCAGAGTAAGGACCATTCTAAAAAAAGAAAAAAGAATTGTGAAACAATCACTGTAGCTATACCAGGAGGTATGAAAACCTCACACTTTTTGCAAAATACCTTCTTATCTCATATTGAAAATGCAGCTTTTATGTGAGTACAGAATTGTTATAAGAAAGACATACCTATAGACTCTAATATGATCTGAGAAATATTGAAATCATTATATGACAACTTAAAACAAAAGGAAAATGAAGGATCTAAACCTGGAGAATTTAATGCCAGCAAAAAATGGTTTGATGATTTTAGAAAGAGGTTTGGCTTCTAAAATGTCAAGAAAATAAGAGAAGCAGCTCCTTCAAACCCAGAGACAGCAGGTGAGTTCCCAGATGCTATTATGAAAATCATTGAGAAGAAAGGATATCTGACTGAACAGGTTTTAATGCAAATGCAAGTGCCCTATTGTGGGGGGCAGGAGGGTGGGGGAATGTCAAAGGACATCAATACTAATAAAAGGGTAATATGCTAATTAGGGTGGATGTCTTCCAGACAATCATCTGGACATCCTTCTAGACAAAGCCACAGCGGCTGCCTGAGGCTCAGGCAAGCCACGGATGGCGGATGGCAGCTGCAGTTGCTCAGAGCTGGCCTGAGGCTCAGGCAGCCATGGTGACCACCAGTGGCAGCAGAAGCAGTGTGATGGGGCAGCGACTTCCCCTGATCAGCCAGGTGGAAAGAGACCAGACTTCAGCTTAGGCTGGGGGTCAAGGCAGAGGCAGTTAGGGGCGATCAGACTGGCAGGGCCACGGTAGGGGCGATTAGGCCAGCAGGAGGGCAGTTAGGGGCAATCAGGCTGGCAGGCAGGCAGGCAGGCAAGCAGTTAGGAGCCAACAGTCCCATATTGGGAGAGGGATGTCCATCTACTGGTTTAGGCCTGGTTACTGGCGTTTGGACATCCCCCAAGGGGTCTCAGATTAGAGGGGATGCAGGCTGGGCTGAGAGCACCCCAACCCTGTGAATAAATTTCGTGCACCAGGCCTCTAATTCATTAATAAGGAAGAGAAGCAAACACCTGACTTAAAGCAATAAAAGATAGCCTAGCTCTACTGTTTTGTGCAAATGGAGTCGGATTTATGATCAGGAGTGCCCTTTCCTATAAAGCTGCTAACCCTGAGCCTTGAAAGGAAGAGATAAGCACCAACTTTCAGTCTTTTGGTTGTATCATCAGAACACCTTTTCTGGACTGATTCCATTGATGCTTTGTTCCTGAAGTCAGGAATTACCTCGCAGGTAAAAGACTGCCTTTTAAAGTTCTTTGTCTTTTTAAAATATATTTTATTGATTTCAGAGAGTGGAGAGCAGAGGGAGAGAGAGAGATAGAAACATCAATGATGATAGAGAAACACTGATTGTCTGCCTCCTGCACACCCCTTCCTGAGGATCGAGCCCACACCCCAGGCATGTGCCCTGACTGGGAATCGAACCATGACCTCTTGGTTCATGGGTGGGTGCTCAACCCCTGAATCACACAGGCCAGGCCCGAGGAAAGGTTTTTATTGATTTGAGAGAGAAAGGGATACAGAAAGAGAGAGAAAAACATTGATGTGAGAGAAAAATATTGATCATTTGCCTCTTGTACGTGCCTCAATAGGTACCAAACCCACAACCTAGGTATGTGCCCTGACTTGGAATCAAACCACAGCCTTTTGGTGTATGGGACATCATGCCAACCATTGACACACCAGCCAGGAGTTAAAGTTCATTTAATATTAAACAATGGCCCTGGCGACTTGAAACCTCATGAGTTTAATACCGAAGACATGAAAGTAGTCTACTTGCCCCAAATATAGCATCTCTAATTCAGCCTCTCAATTAGGGGGTCATAAGGACCTTTAAGGCTCATTGCACACAGTACTCTGAGGAAAGGTTTGTCAATGCTATGGAAGAGGCCCAGATAAAAAGGACATCACTCTTGTAGAAAAGGCTATGAAATCCATCCATCCCAAAGCAATATATTCCTGCTGGAGAAAATTGTGTCCAGATGTTGTGCATCACTTCACAAGATTTACAACAGAATCAATCAAGAAAATCATGAAAAATCCCTAGCCAGTTGGCTCAGTGAATGGAGCATTGGCCAGTGGAATGAAGGGTCCTGGGTTCAATTCCAGTCAAGGGCATATGCCTGGGTTATGGCTAGATCCCCAGTAGGGGGTGTGCAGGAGGCAGCCGATGAATGATTCTCTCTCATCATTGATGTTTCTATCTCTCTCGCCCTTTCCCTTCCTCTCTGAAATCAATAAAAATATATTTTAAAAAAGAGAAAATCATGAAAACGACTGTGGATGTAGCAAAAGAAAAGGGGGTGGTGAGGTTTTCAAAATATGAATCTTGGAGATGTTTAAGACCTAATAGAGTGACAGAGGAATTAACAGACAGCAACTTGATGGAGATGACTGCTTCTGAACCAGTGCCAGACAATGAAGAAGACATTGAAGAAGCAGTGCCAGGAAAAAAACAACATTAAACAATCAGGCAGAGTGGTTCCAATTGTTCAAAACCACCATTGAAAGAAAATAATATATTTTTTTGAAAAATATATTTTATTGATTTTTTACAGAGAGGAAGGGAGAGGGATAGAGTGTTAGAAACATCGATGAGAGAGAAACATCGATCAGCTGCCTCCTGCACACCTCCTCTGGGGATGTGCCTGCTACCAAGGTACATGCCCTTGACAGGAATCAAACCTGGGACCTTTCAGTCTGCAGGCCGACGCTCTATCCACTGAGCCAAACCAGTCAGGGCTATAATATATTTTTTAATAATAATTTTTTTAATTTAAAAAGAAAAAAAAAAGCCTTTGACTTCTTTTATGACATGGACCCTTCTATGCTACGGGCACTGAAACTAAAACAGTGGAAGAAGAATTACATAGAATTTAAATGTCTGTTCATACAGTTATTGTAAAAACAGACTAACAAGCCCTGGCCGGTTTGGCTCAGTGGAGAGAGTGTCAGCCTGCAGACTGAAAAGTTCCGGGTTCGATTCCGGTCAAGGGCATGTACGTTGGTTACAGGCACATCCCCATTGGAGGGTGTGCAGGAGGCGGCTGATCAATGTTTCTCTCTCCCTTCCTCTCTGTAAAAAATCAATAAAATATATATTTTTTCAAAAAAACAGACTAATAAGACTAAACTTGGGATAAAAATGTGTGTAACACATTCACCTGGCAAATAAATTGTATTTAAAACAAATGAATAACTCCTACAACTTAATAATAAAATAAAACAATAAAAGGTGGCCAAAAAGCTTGAAGAAACACATAAATTAGTGTTCAACAGCATTACTCATCAGGGAAATGCAAATTAAAACCACAATAAGAATTCACAACATATTCATTAAAACGGCTAAAATGAAAGTGATTAATAAAAACAAATGTTGGAGAAGAATTGGAGCAACTAGAATTCTTCATATATTTCATCCAAGGCTTATTGGATGTACAAGACAAAGACTTTATATCTGCTATTTTAAATATAGTCAATGCCTAAAGGAAACCATGTCTACAGAACTAAAGGTAAGTTAATTCTTAGAATAATAATAATATCTGATCTAATAAAGAATAATAATAATAAAGAGATAGAAATTATTAAAAATAAGAATTTTAGAGTTAAAAAGTATAATAACTGAAATGAAAATTTTATTAGAGGGAACTCTCAAACATTACAGTGAGAATGCAAATGATTCTACTACTATGGAAAACAGTTCAACAGTTTCTCAAAAACTTAAACATAGAATTACCATCTGACCTAGCAATTCTACCCCAAGGTATATACCTTGGAGAATTGAAACATATGTTTACAGGATACCATATATATCAATGTTCATAGCAGTATTATTCATAATAGCCTAAAAAGGGAAACATTCAGATGTCCACCTGCTTATGAATGGATAAACTTCAGCCATAAAAAGGAATAAGATACTGATACCTACTAGAACATTGATGAACATTTAAAACATCATGCTATCCTATATAATAATATAATAAAAGGGTAATATGCAAATTGACCATAACAGCAGAACGACTATGACACACACTGACCATCAGGGGGCAGATGCTCAATGCTGGAACTACCCCTGGTGGTCAGGGCATTCCCACAGGGGGAGCTCTGCTCAGCCACATGCCAGGCTGACGGCTGCCAATACAGTGGTGGTGGTGGGAGCCTCTCCTGACTCCTCAGCAGCACTAAGGATGTCTGACTGCAGTTTAGGTCTGCTCCCCACTGGCAAGTGGACATCCCCTGAAGGCTCCAGGGCTGCCAGAGGGATGTCTGACTGCCAGCTTAGGCCTGATTGCCTGGGGAGTTGGCCTAAGCCAGCAGGTGGACATCCCCCAAGGGGTCCCAGTCTGTGAGAGGGCATAGGCTGGGCTGAGAAACGCCCCCACTCCCCACCCCCACCGAGTGCACAAAATTTTGTGAACTGGCCTTTTGTGTGAAATAAGCCAGATATAAAAGGACAAATATTGTACGATTCCATTTATAGAAAATGTCCAGAATAGGCAAATCCATAGAGACAGAAATAAAATTAGTGTTTTCCAGAGGGAGGGTAAAGGGGAATGGCAATGACTGCTAAAACATGTGGTGTCTCTTGTGGAGATGATGGAAATGATCTAGAATTGGGTAGTGGTGAGGTTAAACAACTCACCACTAAATACACTAAAAACCACTACATTGAACTTTAAAATGCTGACTATTATGTGAATTCTGTCTCAATAAAATCTTGCAAAGAAAAAGGAAAAATTTAAACTAGATAGGCATTGATTTTTCTCACATTGAAAAATCTTGAGATATGAAGAGTTACAGGGCTGCTCTATACTGTCTTCAATGGCTCTTTACTCTGGCATTGCTAGGCAAGGACTCATTCCCCTAGTTCAAGGTGGCGTGCCTCATTCTAGGAAAAAATAACAAAGAAAGTTTCAAAGAAGGTACAAAGAACAAATAAAAATTTTTTCTTAAGCAAACTTGCTAGAATTTGTTGTGTAACTTGTCCACTTACATCCCATTGCCCTGAATGTGGCCATAGGGCCCTGTCCAGAATAAGGGAGGCCAAGGAATGTAAAGCTCATTTCTAGTATCAGCAGCTGTCACCAGCTAAATATATGTGTGTGTGTGTGTGTGTGTGTGTGTATTAACAAAGAATGGATGAGTAAGGACAACTAGTGAACTCTGCTGCAACCAGGCAAAACGTGTATAATGGGAACCCGAGAGTCATGAAGACAAGTCCTAAACAACAGCTGTGGGAAAGCCTAGGCATCCAGTCCAGATTAGAGAAAATGACAAGAGGATACGGGGGAGGTAGTTTTAAGGGGTAAAAAAAAAAATGGAACTGAGAGATTATATATATATGTCCCCACCTAAAGGTAATTTATAGATCTGGTGGAGAGTTTTGAAAAGAATTAGTTATAGATACTTAGAAAACTAAATATATTTTTAAAGGCTATTATATTCCAGAAATAATAAAATAAAATTATATTTTAAAAAGGAAATGCCATATTAGTAACCTACATGTATTATTTACATAATCATATAAAAATCAAACACCAAATAAGGATTAAACAAAAACTGATGTGTTTAAAGAATGTGTATAGAGAAGGGTGTGTGAAAAAGTGCTAATTCGTCTTCCTTAATTCAAAGCCAATAGACAATTTCTAAAGTTGAAAGTCAAGAAATAACAGTATAACATTAATATTTGGAAGTATGGAGGAAAATGGCAAGAAACAGCTGACCAATTGAAAATTATTACTTTGAATGGGGAGGAATAGGAAACAGGTTTTTCATGTTATAAGCCTTTGATTTTTTTTTTAAGTCTTTGACTTTTAAACATATTTAAATGTATATAAGCATTCTTTTATTAATTTTTTTAATTTGTAAAGGATTAATAGCAGTTTTCATTTATACTAGTATATCCTCTGCTTCCCCAGTTAACACTTTGTAAACAGTGATGTAAATAATAATAATAGAAACAATGATATATGACTTATATATCAAATCTGGATTTCCTTTAAATTTTTTTTCCTCCTCCAACTGAACTATCTAGCATTAGGGTGAGAGCTGGAAGGGCAGCTTTCTCCCAGACAGAAGTTCTGGCAGAGGCCATTGTTCCTTTTCTGAGCCCTTCCCCCACAGAGCCAGCAGGTGGGTGCCATACCTGAGTCTCCTTCAACCAAGCTATTACCATGTCAAGCACCACCAATCACCTTCACAAGCAACACCCTCAAAGAACAAACTCACCCTACACCAGAGTCTCACTGACGTCCCTGCACAAGTGATTGACTATAGTGGTTGCAACCAGTCTGGGAAGCTGATTGGCCTGAGGGTAAATCCTCCCATTAATGTGCAAACTGCAATCAAGGCGCACCTACAACAGGAGGATGTACACAGCCCACTTGAGGGGCACACCTGGAGTGCCCAGCTCAGGTCAATGGGATGGCTGTGCCACTGGAATCTACAGGATACCTACTACATTAGGCCACTCTACCAAGCCCAGGAGACATAGCAGCTCTACCTAATACACAGAAACAAACACAGAGAGGCTGCAAAAATGAAGAGACAAAGAAACATGTCCCAAATGAAGGAACAGAACAAGACTCCAGAAAAAGAACAAAGTGGAGACAAGCAACCTACTAGATGCACAGTTCAAAACACGGGTTATAAGGATTCTCGATGAACTTAAGGGAAGAGTAGAACTTAAAGAGAATTTCAGTAGCATAAAAAAACATGGAGCCCAGCTGGCATGGCTCAGTGGTTGAGTGTCAACCTATGAACCAGGAGGTCACAGTTCAATTCCTGGTCAGGGCACATACACTGGTTGCGAGCTCAATCCCCGGTAGGAATCTTAACAGAAATTTTGCAGGCCAGAAGGGAAGGACAATAAATATTCAAAGTAATGAAAAGCAAGGACCTACAACCAAGATTATTCTGCCCCACAAAGCCATCATTTAGAGAAGAAGAACATATAAAGAGTTTCCCAGATAAGAGCAAGCTAAAGGAGTTCATCACCACCAAACCAGTATTACATGAACTGTTCAAGGGTCTTCTTTAAGAAAAAGAAGCGGGGGTGGGGAGGGGGATCAAAAATATGAACAACAAAATGGCAATAAAAATATATCTATCAAGTGATTCTAAAAAAAACCAAAACACCAAAATAAACAAGTATGTAATAAATAAACAGAAACAGATGCATAGATACAGAGAACATTTTGATGGCTACTAGATGGGAAAGGATTGAGGGAGATGAGTGAAAAAGGTGAAGGAATTAAAAAGTACAAATTGGCCCTAACCGGTTTGGCTCAGTGGATAGAGTATCAGCCTGCGGACTGAAGGGTCCCAGGTTTGATTCTGCTCAAGGGCATGTACCTTGGTTGCAAGCACATTTACAGTGGGGGGTGTGCAAGAGGCAGCTGATGTTTCTCTCTCATTGATGTTTCTAACTCTCTGTCCCTCTCCCTTCCTCTCTGTAAAAAATCAAATATATATATATATATATATATATATATATATATATATATATATTTTACTATATAGGGCGTAATGTCACAGCAAGATCATGGTGTTCTGCCACTCGTGAGGAGTAAGCCCAAGATGCTGTTGGATGTGTTATACACAAAATATGTATTTTTTAAAAGTACAAATTGGTTGTTCTAGAATAGTCATGGGGACGTAAAATATAGCATAGAGAATATAGTCAATAATCTACACTAATAAAAGAGTAATATGCTAATTAGTGTCACTTTGCTACACTCTAAGCCACGCCTGTCAGCCAATCAAAGCAACAATATGCAAATTAACCCAACCAAGATGGCAGCTGGCAGCCACGGAGCTAAAGCAAACAGGTTTGGTTGCCCTGGCGATGGAGGAAGCTGTTTGCCTAGGCCAGCTGTGGCCTCAGCTCAAGACAACAAAGTTTCAGTTATAGAAGCCATGGAGCTGGAACAAACAGGAGGCTTGGTTGCCCCTGCGATGGAGGAAGCTGTCTGCCTAGGTCAGCTGTGCCTCCACTCAAGGCAACAAAGTTTCAATTATAGACAATAAATAAACCCCAGATACCTGCTTCCAGCCAGTAAACAGCCATCATCTCCTCACCCAGGCTGGCCAGGAACCTCAGCGGGACCCCCACCCTGATCCAGGGCAAACCATCCACCCCCACCCATGCACCAGCCTCTATCCTATATAATAAAAGGATTATATGCAAATTGACCCTAACACCAGAACAACTGGGAATGACTGGTCACTATGACATACACTGACCACCAGGGGGCAGACACTCAATGCAGGAGCTTCCCCTGGTGGTCAGTGTGCTCCAAAAGGAGGAGCTCTGCTCAGCCACAAGCCAGGCTGATGGCTGCCAGTACAGCAGTGGTGGTGGGAGCCTCTCTTGCCTCCTCATCAGCGCTAAGGATGTCCAACTGCAGCTTAGGCCTGCTCCCCGCTGGCAAGTGGATCTCCCCCGAGGGCTTCCAGACTGCCAGAGGGATGTCTGACTGCCAGCTTAGGCTCCCCTGGGCCTAAGCCAGCAGATGGACATCCACCGAAGGTCCCAGACTATGCACAGGCTGGGCTGAGGAACGCGCCCTCCCCCTCCCCCCGAGTGCACAAATTTTTGTGCACTGGGCCTCTAGTATTCTAATAATCATGTATGGTGTCTAATGGGTATGTGATTTATTGGGATGACCACTTAGTAAGTTATATAATTTTTAATCACTATGGTATAAACTAATATAATATTATAATATTGACAACTGTAATTGAAAAATAAAACATGATATGAAATTTTTTAATTAAATAAAAAAAATAATAATTAAAAAAAATTTCCCCCCTCCAACTATTAAAATCTTTCAATATCTCAAATAATAACCTTATCCTGGCTGGTGTGGATCAGTGGTTGTTCTATTTAGGAGGAGGTCACAGTTCAATTCTCAGTCAGGGCACATTCCTGCGTTGCAGTTTCGATCCCCAGTATGGGGCATGCAAGAGGTAGCCAATCAATGATTCTCTCTCACTATTGATGTTTCTATCTCTCTCTCTCTCTCTCTTCCTCTCTAAAATCAATAAAAATAGTTTTTAATAAAAATAAATAACCTTAGCTATACAGAAGAACCTTCATTTAATATTTGTATTTCCTTTACTGTCTTAAAGTTGCCACTTTATTTTTTTAGATGTCTTCCTTAATTGTCTCAAGTTAAAATTTTCCATTGAATCAAAGTCTATGAATAATTCATAACAGCTAAATACATGGGATAAGTGCTTCTAGCTCTCAGAGTCTACGAATGTCATCGGCAGGGAAGATGTAGATTTCCAATGCCAGTCCTCCAGGAATAGCAACCCAAAAGTTGCAGCCAGCAGGTTTTCAAGCTCCTTGATCCCATAGTTTTAATATATGTAGGTCATGTCATCAAACAGGATGTCACCTCACTCATCATGTCATCTGGCTTCTTCCATTTCCCAGCCCTTGCCCTGTCATCGCCTAACCTATAACTTTATTTTCAACAGTCACAGCCCTAGAGTCTCAGATGCTTTGTAAAAACAGCCTCATTATCTGTAGTGTTGTAACAGTAGTTAGAAACTGAATGACATTCAATTAAAATGATATTAGCAGCTCAGGAGTGATTTTGTTTAATTTACTCCTACTCATATGTAAAAACATTAGCGACTTTTTTAATTGGAACTCATAATGTCTAACTCCTACTCGAATGCAATGAAATTAAAGACTTTGGTGCCTAAATACCGCTTAATTTACTCCTACCCATCTATAATGGCATTAAAGATGCTTTAGGGTAGATATTGTTTCCAATCAATTTTATTCAAAAGAAATCTGAGCTCACAGGTACTATTATTAAGCATGTAATAAAATAACATAAGAAATATATCTTTACAATTGGGGATAGAGTGGTTTTCTGTAATATTAGAAAGTAATCATTTTCATTTTAATCCAAGGATATTAAAAAGTAGTATCTTAAATACAAGATGTTGTAAAGTTTTCAATTGTCTGACAAATATGTGCATCACAGCCTGTTAAACAAATGTACATTGTAACATACAAATTTGAAATAAATTTTATTCAGTTATAGCATGTGATTGGCTCATGCCTGATAAAAAATTTTTACCTTAAACATGGCTTAGAGAAAAGCATTTTTTAAAGCTAATGTTAATAATTTTTTAAAATTGTTTTCCCACCATCAGTTTAAATATATTTTTTTTAAATCTTCATTTTCCCAAAAAAGGCTATTTTTAAACACAGCAGAATTTTGAGTCCATATGTACTTGGGACAGAATAAGTATCCAATAAATAATTGTGGAGAGGGGCAATAAAACTATTATAAACTAGAGACCCAGTGCACAGATTCATGCACTGATGGGGTCCCTCAGCCTGGCCTGGGGCCTCTCGAAATCTGCAAATAGCAAATATTTATAAAGTCCCTACTATGTGCCACACATTGTTCTGAACACTTTAAATATATTCACTTATTTAATCCTTTGAATTAAGTAATACTAAATAATATTCTCAGTTTACAGATAAAAAGAATAAAATGATGGATGTTGCTGTTAACATTCTTTAGGCTTCCTTTAGTTTGGAAAGTCTTTTAAGAACTTATAAATTCTTACCCCCATGCAATTAATTAGGAAAATTGTATGTAAAATTAGAAAGTGAGCAATGAGTCCACCAACACCCATATACATATACATACATATATAGGCTATTTCTGCCAAAAATACAGCTTAATTTGCTTGGATAACTAAGAATAATTTCTCAAGATATATCCTTTGGGGGAGGGGAGAATAGGAATGTTTTAAAAGACCTAATGAATAATATTGGTATATCCTAGTCACAGTTTCTGGTCGTGATCACTGATGGTCACAGAGTTAGAGGATAGACATCTTAGTCTCTTCAGTAGTACTGCTTTGGCTGAAATGCGTGGCTCCTCCCAAACAGGTAGGCAGGGCCTAAGGTTAAGAAATGTAATAATAGATGTCAGGGCAGTCATGTGACTGCCTGGATTTGAATTCTCACTCTGCCACTTGTTGATTTTTTGATCATAGGTGTGATATTTAACTCTCTAAGCCTCAGTTTTCTTATTGCCAACGAGAATAATAAGCTCCATTGTTTTTCCGCAAAACACTAGTCACTTCATAGTTCCTATTTAGGTGAATATCACTCAATGCATTTGTAATTTTTAATCCAGACTCTTAAGAGTCATCCTAGATCGATTGATATCTTTCTCTCTCTTTCTTCCCACATCCAATGAATCACCAAGAGTATTTTATCTTCTAAGTATTACTCATTCAGAGCATCTTAGTTGCAATGAGACAGAGTAGATATTTATGATAATAGGATAAATACATGAACATTCATTCACCAAACATTTATAGAACCCTGGGTTTTTGCCAGGAAGTGGTAGGCTGCCAAAGATGCAGAGGTGATAATCTTTGGGACTCAAGGAGCTTCCTGTTCAATGGGAGAGATAAACAGTAAAATCCTGTTTTTAATATGGTATGGCAGTGCTTTACAGCACTATGGGAATTTGGTCATGCCTTATTGCAGACAGTACCAATTAGGAGTGCATCTGGCCCAGAAAACCCAACTACAGTGAGTACACTAAATATGAGTTTGTGGGAATGGCAAACACTTAAAGTTGAAGGGTTGGTTTGGAGGGAATCCATGTAATCCGGAATCTGGATAATAAATACTGATTTTTTTTCTTTATTTTAATGTTCTAATTCCAGGCATCAGTCTGCTAGTGAAAATTTCCACTCTCCTACATTATCTCTCACATGGCTTTACCAATGAGCAGCACATCTCTTGTTCAGTCTACAAAGGTACAAATTCTAGGTTGAAGCTCAACCACTGAGCCATGCCGGTCAGGACAAATTCTACTTACTCCTCAAACCACAGCTTACCAAGAGAATTTTAGTCAATTCATATCAGTCATACTCTTCAAATTTTATGGGAATCCAACAACCCATTTTCACATAAACCAAAAAAGTTTATGGAAGCAATGTTCTTTACATAGATGAAAATATATGTTGTGGTAAAGATAAAATGTTAAAGTATCTAAAAATAATAATTAGAAAAAATCAAGAATTAGTTTTGGTTCTTTTAAGAGTTATGGTTTATTATTTTTTTAAAAAGACCATGACTAAGAGTGTCAACATAAAGTACTGACTGAGCTTGACATATCGTTTTCAGTGATATACCTGATATAATTTTGTAAATTAATGGGCCTAAACAGACAAAATAATAATAATAACAAAAAGAAAAAGTAGTAATTAGTAGTAATAGTACCAGTTATAGTAACAAGCCACCATTACAGTAGAAACAGTATTTCTCCAGCTCTTATCTATTTTGGTTATTTTGGTACCATCAGCACTCCCTGGGAAGTTCAACCACAATGATTTCTGGGCGTCCCCAAGAGATTCTCACAAGCTCTTAGCTCTAGGGGGTCACCTTCCATTTCCCTCCTATTATGAATTGAATGTTTATGTCCCCCAAATTCATATGTTGAAGCACTAATGTCCAATGTGATGGTATTTGGAGGTGAGACTTTTAGGAAGCAACTAGGTTTAGTGGATGTCATGAGAGTCAAGTGCCTATGATGGGATTGGTGCCCTTATAGAAGAGAAAGAGAGACCAGATCTCTCTCTCTCTCTCTCTCTCTCTCTCTCTCTCTCTCTCTCTCTCTCTCTCTCTCTCTCTCCCTCCCTCCCTCCCTCCCTCCCTCCCTCCCTCTCTCCCATTTGAAAACATAGTGAGAGTGAGAAGTTGGTCTAATAACCAGGAAAAGAATTCACACCAGCTACCAAATTGGCTGGCACCTTGATCTTGGACTTCCAAAACTGTGAGGAATAGAAATGTCTGTTATTTAAGCCATCTATGGTGTTTGTGAAAGCAGCCTGAGCTAACACATCTCTTCTCTTGCTCCAGCTCCCTATAGCCATGGGTGAGGCTCCTGAAAATCCCAAAGGCCCTACTGAGAGCTGCTGTCCCTACTATGGGTGGGGACACTAATGCTCCTGAAGTCAGGGTCAAACTCTGTCACAGGAATCCTACAGCAGAGCTCCCATCAGATCATGAGGATATTTTTCAGACAGTATAGTTACTTTTGAATCACAGACTCTCTCCCTAGGAATCAGGCACAAGTCCACACAGGACAGGCTAAAGAACATTCTGCCTTGTTTCACTTTGCTCAGATAGACTTTAGTGTACAGAGCACTGTGGTATTCCCAGAACTGCCCAAATACTCTATAGAAGGTCTTTGATACAGTAAGTGTTGGTGGAATAAATGAACACACAAGTATTCCTTTCTTTCCTAGGAGATTTCTTGGTCCCTCGTTAAGTAACCTCCTGGCAGAGAATTATGTGTGAGGTAGGAAGATATGTTATTATCATCTCCATTTTATGGATGTAAAAACTGAGATGCAGAAAGGTTTAAGAACGTGCCTAATAGCCCACTACCTCACTACATTTACCAAGTACCTCTCATGGGTTTTGTTTTTTTATTTTGTTTTATCTTATATGAGTAATGCATCTTGCCTTAAACAGCTTTGTAGCTCAGTATTTATTCAGGGAAATGGCTGAGGAAGGGGGAACAGGGACTGGAAGGGGGTTAACAAGTAAATTTATGATGAAAAAGCCCAGTTTCTGAAAATCTGTGATCACACTCCTCTCAAAGAATGCCCAAGGGCACTCAAGCTATTTACTTCTCCTTCAAATAAGAAGAGTGAGCCTTCAAAAATTTCCCACACTGTCTGACCCAGCAAGCTCTTAGGAGGAAAAAGAAACTCTCTATTAGCTTCCAGTCTGACTTCTATGCTTCTGCTCTGAATGTTCAATTGTCAGGCAGGCTCCTGGGGTGTATGAGTATATAATTATACTGTACAGCCAACACCAAGTAGGTCAGATGTTGGGGTAGTATCTGTTTTTATTATGATCCTCAATTTTTAGTCAAATAGTTAAACTTTGGATTTCTTATGCTTTTTGGAAATATAAATTTTACATTCTTAAATCTGTCCTCATGTAAAGTGTTTAAAAGGGGGGATGATTTCAGTATTTTATTTTACAATTTTACAAATTCATTTTCCTATGTGATACAAACAACTGCATTTTAGGATTAGCTCAACAAATATTTTAATGGGTGTATTTTTCTATGGATAATAAGCACATAGCACTTGTAAAAATACCAGACATTTAAGAACCCCAGGAGCAACTGCAAGCAGTGAGAAGCTCTGCTTCCCTTCTATTAACAGAACCATTTGCAACAATATGGATGGATCGGGAGAGTGCTTGTAAGCAAAATAAGTCAGACAGAAAAAGTCAAGAACCACATGATTTCACACATATGTGAGATATGAAATTGAAAGCAACAAGTGAATAAATGAGACAAACAAACAAACAAAAACTCATACACTCAGACAGCAGTATGGGGATTACCAGAGGGAAGGAGGGTGGGAATACAGCAAAGGATAGAGGGGATCAAATACATGGTGACAGAAGGAGATTTGACTTTCGGTGGTGGGCACACAATGCAATACACAGATGATATATCATAGAACTGTACACTTAAAATCTACGTAATTTTATTAACCAATTTCATCCCAATAAATTTAATTTTAAAAAATAAGCTTTCATATTTTACTGTCAAATGTAGTCCTATATTGATTGCAATGGGTTTAAAGAGAATGCTTTGGTCAGAGAGTTAAAAAAAAAAAAAAAAAAAAGACCTTCTAGATATATGTTATCTCCAGAAGTTATCACTTGCATGTAAAAGACACAAACCAAGGAGGAGGGGTGGACAGAGAAGTTAAACGTCAGCCAGGCAATGGCATTGGTTAAGCTGGAAGTCCTTTTCTGACTCTTTGATCCACGCTATGGGGACAAACATTAGTGACTATTCTGGCACACAAAGACATTAGGTTGATCTATACGATAAATACAATACATATCCTAGTGCTTCAGTTCTGTGAAATACTAAAGTATTTAGTATGAAAAGTCTTATTATTTTCATAGTTACCCCATTTGAAGTTATTGTAGGTCGATGGCCTTTGGCTTCCTACTGTGAGTCCTCAGAGTCCTCCCACGCCCTCACTTCCTTTCTTTTCATCTCCTTCCTGCTTGAAAGTCAAAACCCTCATCTTGGAAGACCAACCCTGGCACTACGCTGCTGCCCGGAACCTCCGACTTACAAACGCAGAGAGAGGCCTTGAGGGAGCAGCCAGAGGCAGAAGGCTGTCCACGGCTCAAGCTGGTCAGGAGAGCAGTTGGGAGATTAGACATTTGGGCTTTTTGGACTCATGGAGATAAAGCAACCAGCAAACCGTCCTTACACTTTTGTGGCAATTACATTCCCTTGGTGACACCGTCATTTGTATATGCTGTTGACTGTAAATTCCCTGGGGGAAGGCACTGGAGCTTTCAAACATTTGTGCTCCCACATCACCAAACCCAAGATTATATCCATAAATTAAAATGAATAGTTGATGAATTTGGGTTTGCTGATTTGCTTACAAAATATGCCACCTTAGCCCTAGCCGGTTTGGCTCAGTGGATAGAGCTTTGGCCTGCAGACTGAAGGGTCCCAGGTTTGATTCCGGTCAAGGGCATGTACCTTGGTTGCAGGCACATCCCCAGTAGCGGGTGTGCAGGAGGCAGCTGATCAATGTTTCTCTCTCATCGATGTTTCTAACTCTCTATCCCTTTGCCTTCCTCTCTGTGAAAAATCAATAAAATATATTTTAAAAATATATATGCCACCTGAGCAGTAACCTATGATTTAGCAAAAGGGTCTGTAATAAGTGCTGAGAGAAAAACATATTAATTTATGGATTTAAAAACTAACTAGTTGTGCCTAGCTGGCATGACTTAGTGATTGAGCGTCAACCTATGAACCAGGAGATCATGGTTTGATTCCAGATCAGGGCACATGCTGGGTTGTGGGCTCGAACCTCAACAAGGGGCATCCGAAGGCAGCTGATCAATGATTCTCTCTCATCCTTGATGTTTCTATCTCTCCCTCTTCCTTCCCCTTTGAAATCAATAAAAATAAAAAATAATGAACAAAACAGTGTTTTATCTGAAAATAGGGCTCTTCGAAGAGAAGAATTTTTTAAAGTCTTATTTGCCCAATGATCCTGAGACAAAAGCAATTAGAATTTCTCATAAACATAGATTAGTGTAAAATTTGTTTTACTTTAAGCTGCTGGTTTCAAAGATTTGTAACCTTCTCAATGGCAATGAACTTCCACAGCGAGGAGCTTAACAGTCATGACAAGCATAGTGGGGACGCTTTCCTGGAGGAGGGTTCTCGGACGTTAATGTGAGTGCACAAGACCCCCGAGATCTTACTGAAATGCAGTTTCTGGTTCAGAATACTGGGGGAGGGAGGGCAGCGCTGAAATTCTGCCTTTCTCACAAGTGAAGCCCACACTGGCCCACCAACCACACCTTGAGAAGCAGAGCCCCAGGGCAGAAAGTACTTACTTCAGGGACTTCACATGCTGACCCGCGGTGTTCAGGTACTAACTGCAGGGCCAAGCAGCTCCCAGTGAGGGCCACTTCCTAGTTCACTAGATGAGGATTAGGAGCCCACGATTTCTCCAGGGGCATTGTCATTATGAAGCTGGCAATCAGGCAGACACAGTGACAGAGGGAAGCTGGAATCCAGAGATAAATCAAAGTTTAGGAAGTAAAAACACAGTCGATAGAGATCCAGAAGACTGAGGATGTCTACTAGAAAGGTCAAAAGAAATATAGTCACAGGTAGGTATAATGGGGCAATTTTAAACTAATCCTGTGTTCTTTAGATCTCCATGGGGACATGAATTTTATGTGCAGTTTATCGTATTTCTCTTGCTAATAGTCAGCCTTTTGAATGGACTCCAGCTGGGTTAGACAATAGTGTGGACATAGCCTGGGCAGTACAAAATATTTATATAGGTTTAATGCAATCGTTTGGGGCCAGGTGTTTTTTCAGAATTTAAAATTTTTGGATTTTGTGCATGTAGTATATGCTACTTCACATCCCCAGCAGGGTCTGGGGAAAACTGCCCCCCATAATTGAATCCATTAATATTCTGCAGCAAGACATAGGGACATTCAGTCACACTGAGTAGGGAAAAATAAGGAATCTAAATAGTGTCACATCCTTTCAGGACAGGTTTTTTTGCCAAACGATTGACTAAATTTAATCTTGTGGTTTGAAGATTTAGGAATTAACAGTTTAAGGGAATGTGGACATCTTTACAACCCCTCAGCATCCTACTTGGGGTGTTCAGTCTTCTTTAGACAGGCTGTGCCTATATTACTTTTCCTTACCTCCTCAAAATAAACTTCTTAATGTCTCCTCAATTATACTAAGGTGTAAGTGACTAATAATCAGCTCAGCTATGCTTGCATTTTAACAGGGATTCCAACCATGAGTGGGAATTTCAGGTATTAACCAATAATTAATTTCACCTAGGAATTTAGAGTCCAGAAAAGTCTAATTAAGTGGGAAAGGATTAACTAGCTGAATTCAGCAAAATAAATTTTACCTTACCGAAAGTTGTCCCCTGCCTTTAGCTGGACTGCGAGCTAACCTGTTCTAATTTACGATACCGTTCACTCACATAGGGCTCCACAGATTTAAAAGTGCTTTTGTGATCATTAGCTCATTCCATGTGTATTAATCTCTCTCTCTTTTTTTTTCTTTTCTTTTTTAGTTGAGGAAACAGGTTCAAAGAAGTGACTTGTCCAAGGTCACAGCGTTGAGAAGTAGCTGGAAATCAGACCCAGAACTTGGATCAAATTAGACCGTCTCTATAAAATATTGCTTAGAAAATAAGGTGGCAGTGTTCGTTTCCTCCCAGTTAGTGAAATGCAAATGTGATCTCCGGTGCTGAGGATTCACTGTAGAAACAGTAAAAGACATAAGAGGGAAAATACATGTGTTCTTTATTAGAATGATCCCATGTTATCTGATAGTAGCTCATAGACCAACTTTAAGCAAATGGCCAGCCTGATATCTCTTTGAGGTGTTACCGTCTCCTTGGTTTCTAATAGCCACAAGGTCCTGGACTCTGGTTCCCCAGACTAAATTTGTTTAGTTCACATTTATTTTAACTCTCTGACACAGGAAGTCGGAGATGTCATGGAAATGGCACAAGATCAATTCCACCAACATTTATTGCACACACTGCCCAGCTAACAATAAGCACTCAATAAATGTTAAATGAATGAATAAATGCCCTGTAATTACAAGATTCCCTCCTGTTATTTTGACTGAGTCAGTAACTCCCCTCCCTCCACTGCCTCATAGATACAATTTTCCCTAAAACAAATGTCTGAATCTCAGCGTGGGAGGAAGGTTAATTTGCTTCGAAGAATGAATGGACCGGGGAGTTGCTTTAAAAAATAATGTGACTACCTCTCTGAGAAAAGCTTCAAGAGAAATATAGTGTGTACCCAAGCAAAATGGAAGCTAAAGCACATTGTATATTTATCTACTCTAGAAAATGTCTGACCACTCATATTTTACTTTCTCTGGGAGGAAGGCTCCCCTGACTACACCACTTGCCTTCCTCTTTTATGCCTCGTGTGGCATGTGGTAGCAAAATTTTGCCAGGCAGCATACCTCATTCTCAGCAACGATATTCTTTTTTATGTCTCACTTAACAAAAGGTGTCCATGAATCAGCTCGAAATCTCAGTTCATATTTAGATGACGCATTTTCTTCAGCGAACAACAGTCCACAGTTAACAAATGCCAAGCAGGAAGGGCACATCTGTGAAAAACAAGCCGAAGCTGGAAGAATGAATAATGATGATGTGTGGGCTGTGCTTTCTATACAGCAAACGCTGGGAAGACCTTTCTGTGAACAGCCATCTGATCACAGTTGAAGAGGCTTTGTCCTACTCACCTCCCACACCCTTTGTATCAGCAGCTCCACGGGGGTAAGGAGATCGCTGGTAAAGATTCCTCGGTCAGTAGAAACTCAGGTATCGATTCAGAATCTAAAAAATCCCAGGGTGGAGCGTCTCCTTCTCATCATGTGTAGTTCTTAGTAGTAAGCCAATCCTAGAGATGAGTGTTTTCTTCGGGGATAGGAGAGCTGTTCTCACTTTGTGTTTCAAGTCCCCAGTAGAAGCTTCTAGGTAATGAACTAGATACTTAAATAGAATACTGGATTAATTGGCATTTAACTGAGGTTTTTATTATAAAACAATTTCATTTTTACTATAGAAATCTCATAGGGGGGCTCCCAGTTTTAGTCAGCATAAATTCCTATCATTCTGGAAAATGTCTAAATTTGTTTCGAGTTTGAATTGTGTGTGTGTGTGTGCATATGTGTGTCTGTGTATCTGTGTGTGTCTAACTAAATAAGCTCTGTGTTCAGTAAAATAATGAAATTTTAGTTTGATTAGGGAGTCATCAAATTAGCATACGCTCTCTTACAGTTTTTGATTCTTGGTAACATTTATAACTAACTTTTCTTTACTATATAGATCCTTCTCTGTAACTGTCATAAAATTGCCATAATAATAAAACCCCTCCTTTCCATATGGAATTCCATAAACAGTCTGGCTGTTTCATCCATCATGAGAAGAGTTTGCTACTGAGGAAGAAGCTAACAGTATTAACCCTGGAACCTCCCACCTCCTCTCCCCATCCCCAAACTCAATTAAACCAGCATCACACCAAGACACACACACAAAAACTGCCGCCTATTTACATAACACAATGATTGGGTAATAAATCAACATTAATCATGAATGTTGCAACAAGTCACTGAAAATGATGTTTGACCTCACCATGGACCGGGCTCATCCATCCATGAGCAGCATTCATTTCCAACTGGGAGCAACTTCCCACTCCCAAGGACAGGGTCAAGCCTTTCGGATACATACAACAAGCAGGTCTGATCTTTCCTTCCGGGTATCACTTTCCTTTTTTCCTAACTCAATTACCTCCTTATTCTGAATCAGTTTTATCCTAGAAATGATTCCAATTCCAGTAGCCAGGAGTCCACGTGTCCATTGCCTTTAAAGCCCTTATTAACATCTACTTTCTCATGGTGCATTCGCTGCTAAAGCGGAGTTTAGCTATAATGAATATCACAGTCCTAGGCTCCCTGATTCCATCTTCAATTACTCTTAATTACTACCTTTAAAAGAAAAATTAAAGTTCTGGGCTAGTTTCTAGGTAGAGTTACAATATTTAGGAGAAGGTCTTCAAATCTCTTACAGTGTGAGCTGCGTGGTGTCACCTCTGCCTGTTGTCCCATACTCTTGTCTTCCCTGGAGGTCTCTAGTTATAAAACTGCTCCCGTCCAAGACTGGTCAAACAGCAACAGCCTTGCCCTAGGGCTCAGAATGAAGTCATAGTCCCACATGCAGCACCCTGACACAATCTTGACGACACATCACACTTTTTAGTATTATTAACTAGATAAAAGCACGTGTGTGGATTTCTCTTCTCAGAAATGCTTTCTCAAGATCCTGAGGCTTTGCACATGCTGTTCTGATCTTTTTCTAGTATCACCCACTCTCACCCCTCACCCACATTCCCACCCCCAGTGTGTATCTGGGAAACTGCTTTTTACACCTCCAGTCTCCACTGAGGACTGCAGCTCCGGAGAACCTCCCCAGAACCCCTTGGCTGGCTCCACCACTCTGCTCTGTGCTCCTCTCTCTTTGTTCAGACTCCATTTTTAAGCCCATCCCTGCTTGCATCTGGGTAAGCTTCTGGCATTATTTATTGTGAGGTACAAGGAACCGGGGACCATATATGATTTCATTTTTGTAGCCCAGAACTCAGCCCAATGCCTGTTATGAGAAGTGTTCGATAAAAAGTGTAATGAACTGCCCAGCAGGTGAGGCTCAGTGGCTGAGCATCGACGTATGAACCAGGAGGTCGCGGTTCGACTCCCTGTCAGGGCATATGCCTGGGTTGGGGGCTAGTGTGGGGCATGCAGGAGGCAGCCGATCAATTATTCTCTCTCATCATTGATGTTTCTATCTCTCTCTCCCTCTCCCTTCCTCTCTGAAATCAATAAAAATATATTAAACTATTTTTAAAGTGTAATGAACAGATGAGAAATGAAGTGCAATTCTACAGAACTTTTAAAAGGGAACAAGTATGACGATGTTTCAGTAATCAACATTCCTCCATTAAGTCAAAATTAAACCATTTTGCATTTGACTTAAGTTTTTATTCTATTCAATTATTTCTCCAGATGCTTACTTCTCTTGAACAAACTCGATGAGCAGAGTTAGTGGATATGTTTATACACCAGTTGGTCTTTTATTAGTTGATTAAAAAGAAGTATTAAAAGAAAAGTTGTTATGTACTAATCTTTGTAAAGCTTTATGTAATTTTAAAAAATGTAAAAAAATAAAAAAGAAAAAAAAAGAAAAGTTGTCCCTTTCCCTTCCTCTCTAAAATCAATAAAAATATTTTTAAAAAAAGAAAAGAAAAGTTGTGACTAATTCAATATTTTAATAGGAAAAGAGAATTTTTGCACACAAAAAAAATAGCCTGTATCAAACATAAATTATGCATCATCATACTGATTACCTGCTATGGTCAATGACATAAAAGTTGAAAATAAAAATAAATAAAAAGTTGAAAACAATAAAAATAATGGGTCTGGCTGCTGCAGTCCAGGGTTTGAGCATGGACCTATGAAAAACAAGGTCATGGTTCCATTCCCGACCAGGGCACATGACAGAGTTGTGGGCTTGATCCCCAGTATGAGGCATGCGGGAGGCAACTGATCAATGATTCTCTCTCATCACTGATGTTTCTCTCTCTCTCTCTCTCTCTCTCTCTCTCTCTCTCTCTCTCTCT